>JBBDGT010000224.1:0-262496 GCA_037306005.1 Rhinophrynus dorsalis
GTTACAGTTAGTATAGAGATCTGGAGTGATCATACTGCTCAGTTAGTGTGAAATAGTCAGTGAGTTGTTAGTAGTGGAGGTTATAGTTAGTATGGAGATCTGAAGTGATCATATTTCTCAGACAGTGTGGAATAGTCAGTGAGTTGTTAGCAGTGGAGTGGAGGTTATAGTTAGTATGGAGATCTGGAGTGATTATACTGCTCAGGGAGTGTGGGATAGTCAGTGAGTTGTTAGCAGTGGAGGTTATAGTTAGTAAGGAGAGCTGGAGTGATCATACTGCTCAGGTAGTGTGGAATAGTCAGTGAGTTGTTAGCAGTGGAGTGAATGTTATAGTTAGTATGGAGATCTGGAGTGATCATACTGCTCAGGTAATGTGGAATAGTCAGTGAGTTGTTAGCAGTGGAGTGGAGGTTATAGTTAGTATGGAGAGTTCGAGTGATCATACTGCTCAGGTAATGTGGAATAGTCAGTGAGTTGTTGGCAGTGGAGGTTACAGTTAGTATGGAGATCTGGAGTGATCATACTGCTCAGGTAGTGTGGAATAGTCAGTGAGTTGTTGGCAGTGGAGGTTACAGTTAGTATGGAGATCTGGAGTGATCATACTGCTCAGGTAGTGTGGAATAGTCAGTGAGTTGTTGGCAGTGGAGGTTACAGTTAGTATGGAGATCTGGAGTGATCATACTGCTCAGGTAGTGTGGAATAGTCAGTGAGTTGTTAGCAGTGAAGGTTATAGTTAGTATGGAGATCTGGAGTGATCATACTGCTCAGGTAATGTGGAATAATCAGTGAGTTGTTAGCAGTGGAGGATACAGTTAGTATAGAGATCTGGAGTGATCATACTGCTCAGTTAGTGTGAAATAGTCAGTGAGTTGTTAGTAGTGGAGGTTATAGTTAGTATGGAGATCTGGAGTGATCATATTTCTCAGGTAGTGTGGAATAGTCAGTGAGTTGTTAGCAGTAGAGTGGAGGTTATAGTTAGTATGGAGACCTGGAGTGATTATACTGCTCCGGGAGTGTGGAATAGTCAGTGAGTTGTTAGCAGTGGAGGTTATAGTTAGTAAGGAGAGCTGGAGTGATCATACTGCTCAGGGAGTGTGGAATAGTCAGTGACTTGTTAGTAGTGGAGGTTATAGTTAGTATGGAGAGTTCGAGTGATCACATACTGCTCAGGTAGTGTGGAACAGTCAGTGAGTTATTAGCAGTGGAGTGAAGGTTATAGTTAATATGGAGATCTGGAGTGATCATACTGCTCAGGTAGTGTGGAATAGTCAGTGAGTTGTTAGCAGTGGAGGTTATAGTTAGTATGGAGATATCATACTGCTCAGGTAGAGTGAAATAGTCAGTGAGTTGTTAGTAGTGGATGTTATAGTTAGTATGGAGTTCTGGAGTGATCATACTGCTCAGGTAGTGTTGAATAGTCAGTGAGTTGTTAACGGTGGAGGTTATAGTTAGTATGGAGATCTGGAGTGATCATACTGCTCAGGGAGTGTGGAATAGTCAGTGACTTGTTAGTAGTGGAGGTTATAGTTAGTATGGAGAGCTGGAGTGATCATACTGCTCAGGTAGTGTGGAATAGTCAGTGAATTGTTAGCAGTGGAGTAGAGGTTATAGTTAGTATAGAGATCTGGAGTGATCATACTGCTCAGGTAGTGTGGAATAGTCAGTGAGTTGTTAGCAGTGGAGGTTATAGTTAGTATGTAGATCTGGAGTGATCATACTGCTCAGATAGTGTGGAACAGTCAGTGAGCTGTTAGTAGTGAAGTGGAGGTTATAGTTAGCATGGAGATCTGGAGTGATCATACTGCTCAGTTAGTGTGAAATAGTCAGTGAGTTGTAAGCAGTAGAGGTTATAGTTGGTATAGAGATCTGGAGTGATCATACTGCTCAGGGAGTGTGGAATAGTCAGTGAGTTGTTAGCAGCGAAGGTTATAGTTAGTATGGAGAAATGGAGTGATCATACTGCTCAGGTAGTGTGGAATAGTCAGTGAGTTGTTAGTAGTGGAGGTTATAGTTAGTATAGAGATCTGGAGTGATCATACTGCTCAGGTAGTGTGGAATAGTCAGTGAGTTGTTAGTAGTGGATGTTATAGTTAGTATGGAGATCTGGAGTGATTATACTGCTCAGGTAGTGTGGAATAGTCAGTGAGTTATTATTAGTCGAGTGGAGGTTATAGTTAGTATGGAGAGCTGGAGTGATCATACTGCTCATGTAGTGTGGAATAGTCAATGAATTGTTAGCAGTGGAGTGGAGGTTATAGTTAGTATGGAGATCTGGAGTGATCATACTGCTCAGATAGTGTGGAATAGTCAGTGAGTTGTTAGTAGTGGAGGTTACAGTTAGTATGGAGATCTGGAGTGATCACACTGCTCAGGTAGTGTGGAATAGTCAGTGAGTTGTTAGCAGTGGAGGTTATAGTTAGTATGGAGATCTGGAGTGATCATACTGCTCAGGTAGTGTGGAATAGTCAGTGAGTTGTTAGCAGTGCAGTGGAGGTTACAGTTAGTATGGAGATCTGGAGTGATCATACTGCTCAGATAGTGTGGAATAGTCAGTGAGTTGTTAGTAGTGGAGGTTATAGTTAGTATGGAGAGCTGGAGTGATCATACTGCTCAGGTAGTGTGGAATAGTCAGTGAGTTATTATTAGTGGAGGTTATAGTTAGTATGGAGATCTGGAGTGATCATACTGCTCAGGTAGTGTGGAATAGTCAGTGAGTTGTTAGCAGTGGAGGTTATAGTTAGTATGGATATCTGGAGTGATCATACTGCTCAGATAGTGTGGAATAGTCAGTGAGTTGTTAGTAGTGAAGTGGAGGTTATAGTTAGCATGGAGATCTGGAGTGATCATACTGCTCAGTTAGTGTGAAATAGTCAGTGAGTTGTTAGCAGTAGAGGTTATAGTTGGTATAGAGATCTGGAGTGATCATACTGCTCAGGGAGTGTGGAATAGTCAGTGAGTTGTTAGCAGCGAAGGTTATAGTTAGTATGGAGAAATGGAGTGATCATACTGCTCAGGTAGTGTGGAATAGTCAGTGAGTTGTTAGTAGTGGAGGTTATAGTTAGTATAGAGATCTGGAGTGATCATACTGCTCAGGTAGTGTGGAATAGTCAGTGAGTTGTTAGTAGCGGAGGTTATAGTTAGTATGGAGATCTGGAGTGATCATACTTCTCAGGTAGTGTGGAATAGTCAGTGAGTTGTTAGCAGTGGAGTGGAGGTTATAGTTAGTATGGAGATCTGGAGTGATCATACTGCTCAGGTAATGTGGAATAGTCAGTGAGTTGTTAGCAGTGGAGGTTACAGTTAGTATAGAGATCTGGAGTGATCATACTGCTCAGTTAGTGTGAAATAGTCAGTGAGTTGTTAGTAGTGGAGGTTATAGTTAGTATGGAGATCTGAAGTGATCATATTTCTCAGACAGTGTGGAATAGTCAGTGAGTTGTTAGCAGTGGAGTGGAGGTTATAGTTAGTATGGAGATCTGGAGTGATTATACTGCTCAGGGAGTGTGGGATAGTCAGTGAGTTGTTAGCAGTGGAGGTTATAGTTAGTAAGGAGAGCTGGAGTGATCATACTGCTCAGGTAGTGTGGAATAGTCAGTGAGTTGTTAGCAGTGGAGTGAATGTTATAGTTAGTATGGAGATCTGGAGTGATCATACTGCTCAGGTAATGTGGAATAGTCAGTGAGTTGTTAGCAGTGGAGTGGAGGTTATAGTTAGTATGGAGAGTTCGAGTGATCATACTGCTCAGGTAATGTGGAATAGTCAGTGAGTTGTTGGCAGTGGAGGTTACAGTTAGTATGGAGATCTGGAGTGATCATACTGCTCAGGTAGTGTGGAATAGTCAGTGAGTTGTTGGCAGTGGAGGTTACAGTTAGTATGGAGATCTGGAGTGATCATACTGCTCAGGTAGTGTGGAATAGTCAGTGAGTTGTTGGCAGTGGAGGTTACAGTTAGTATGGAGATCTGGAGTGATCATACTGCTCAGTTAGTGTGAAATAGTCAGTGAGTTGTTAGTAGTGGAGGTTATAGTTAGTATGGAGATCTGGAGTGATCATATTTCTCAGGTAGTGTGGAATAGTCAGTGAGTTGTTAGCAGTAGAGTGGAGGTTATAGTTAGTATGGAGACCTGGAGTGATTATACTGCTCAGGGAGTGTGGAATAGTCAGTGAGTTGTTAGCAGTGGAGGTTATAGTTAGTAAGGAGAGCTGGAGTGATCATACTGCTCAGGGAGTGTGGAATAGTCAGTGACTTGTTAGTAGTGGAGGTTATAGTTAGTATGGAGAGTTCGAGTGATCATACTGCTCAGGTAGTGTGGAACAGTCAGTGAGTTATTAGCAGTGGAGTGAAGGTTATAGTTAATATGGAGATCTGGAGTGATCATACTGCTCAGGTAGTGTGGAATAGTCAGTGAGTTGTTAGCAGTGGAGGTTATAGTTAGTATGGAGATATCATACTGCTCAGGTAGAGTGAAATAGTCAGTGAGTTGTTAGTAGTGGATGTTATAGTTAGTATGGAGTTCTGGAGTGATCATACTGCTCAGGTAGTGTTGAATAGTCAGTGAGTTGTTAACGGTGGAGGTTATAGTTAGTATGGAGATCTGGAGTGATCATACTGCTCAGGGAGTGTGGAATAGTCAGTGACTTGTTAGTAGTGGAGGTTATAGTTAGTATGGAGAGTTCGAGTGATCATACTGCTCAGGTAGTGTGGAACAGTCAGTGAGTTATTAGCAGTGGAGTGAAGGTTATAGTTAATATGGAGATCTGGAGTGATCATACTGCTCAGGTAGTGTGGAATAGTCAGTGAGTTGTTAGCAGTGGAGGTTATAGTTAGTATGGAGATATCATACTGCTCAGGTAGAGTGAAATAGTCAGTGAGTTGTTAGTAGTGGATGTTATAGTTAGTATGGAGATCTGGAGTGATCATACTGCTCAGGTAGTGTGGAATAGTCAGTGAGTTGTTAGCGGTGGAGGTTATAGTTAGTATGGAGATCTGGAGTGATCATACTGCTCAGGTAATGTGGAATAGTCAATGAGTTGTTAGCAGTGGAGGTTATAGTTAGTATGGAGATATCATACTGCTCAGGTAGAGTGGAATAGTCAGTGAGTTGTTAGTAGTGGATGTTATAGTTAGTATGGAGATCTGGAGTGATCATACTGCTCAGGTAGTGTGGAATAGTCAGTGAGTTGTTAGCGGTAGAGGTTATAGTTAGTATGGAGATCTGGAGTGATCATACTGCTCAGGTAGTGTGGAATAGTCAGTGAGTTGTTAGTAGTGGAGCGGAGGTTATAGTTAGAATGGAAAGCTGTAGTCATCATACTGCTCAGGTAGTGTGGAATAGTCAGTGAGTTGTTAGCAGTGGAGGTTATAGTTAGTATGGAGATCTGGAGTGATTATACTGCTCAGGTAGAGTGGAATAGTCAGTGAGTTGTTAGTAGTGGAGGTTATAGTTAGTATGGAGATCTGGAGTGATCATACTGCTCAGGTAGTGTGGTAACTTTCCAGAGAAGTGAAGAGAGGTGAAGGGTATACCTAGATTTGAGTGTAAGTCAGTTTAGTTATTTTAATGTATTACAATGATGGGTAGTTTAATTACACTGGAGAAAAGAAAGTCAAAATGAATTATAATGTGTTGAGCTTGTAGAAATGGGTTTGTCACATAAGCATTAACATCTGTTTCTTACTAAGAGATTTAGGCAAGATTTGTTTCCCAACAGACAGCCTACATTAGGATAAATCTGGATATTAATTTGTCAAATGAAGAACAAATGTGAGGTTGGAGTCTAGCCGCATGCCAAAATATTCATAGGAATCAACGAAGGCCAAGCTACTATTTTATTTAAAATGGTTAAATGTGTATTGCAGAGTTTAAGTGATTTACACTTTGTACCAAATATCATTGTTCATGAACAGTTTGCTATCAGCTTCAGAGAAATCATCCTCATGTCGCGATACATTTGGATTTCTAGGTGTAGATTATAGTATCATCTGCATACATGTGGCAAACTGTGGGCAGATTATTTTTATACAGTGGAAATCGAACGCAAAAGCCCACATATAACATGGAGGGATGGTAACTATAACACTCCTTTTGCTCTCTGTGAGTGAAACTAGTTTATCAAATTATTATCGAAGCCTGAGTTCTTGAGCTTATTTTTCCAAATATTATGGTCTACTGCAGGTCTATCCAAGTTCTGAAGTTCCGAAGGGCCACCAACAGGCCAGGATGTAAGGATTTCCCAGATTAATCACAGGTGAGTGGTTTATCCATCCATTCATTCTGATTCTGATTGGCCAACCTGTACTCAAACAGGGAAAGCCTGGTCTGCTGAATTAAAGGCCTTTGCCAAATCTTGGAAAACCGATTCAGTAAGTTCACCATGTTCCATGCCACTCTGGATAACATTATGTAGATTTAGGAGGGTAGGGATTGTTGAGTGATTTAGACGAAAGCCTGATTGATGTTGCAAGTGGGCACGTTTTTTGAGGACTTTAGATATGGGAAGTAAGGATATTGGTCTGTAACTTGATGAGTGTTTATCTCCAGTTCTATAGAAAGGTACAGCTGTATCCATGTTCCAGACTATGGATATATAACCAGCTGATAAGGAAGCACTATAGTTGTGTCTGCCTTCATCGTTGTGTGAAAGATTTTATTTTGAAAGTATTTTACGAGGAAAATAATACATCACGATATCTCATGTTTTTAAGTTTGGTCTAGAGATAATTTAGATCACAAAATTTACACATTTATACACAGAAACAAGGAAACAAAAAAGATGCATTAGCATGCATTTATTTGCCTACCTCATAATGGTGAGATAGCTCAGTGACAAATTACCTGATTACACAGCTTGTTCAAACCTCAAGGTTCTACGTTCAAATCCCGGCAGGGTCAACTCAGGCCTTCTTCCTTCCGAGGTCGATAAATGAGTAGCATTGATTGGGTAATAATAACATATATTATTCAGCTGCCCGTATCGTTAATTCTGAAAGCGCTTTGAGTCCCACTGAGAGAAAGACGCTATATAAAATACTAGTTTCTATTTATTTTAACAGCTACGTAGAGGGAGGGACAAGAGTAATTTAATGAAGTTTATGGACTCTTCTGTGTATATGATTATGCCTCTATCATGGTGCCCGTGATTGCCTCTAACAGGTATTGCTATTCAGTGACATTGTTACTGCCTAGCTATTGCTCTATGCTGAGTCGCTGTTCTTATAGGTCACTATGCTGGTGATGTCCTCTCTCCGCCCTCCTGCCAGGCCTTTTAAACCTCAGCATGTCTCATTACCTTTGCCCTTTCGTGGTGTACCTGAGTCTAGTGCTGTGTTGGTCCATTGCTGTTCCTTTGTATTACTCCTGCTACATCTGACTACCTGATCCGGCTCTGACTCCTGGCTATGTCTGACTACCCGATCCGGCTCCGACCACTGGCTACGTCTGACTATCCGATCCGGCTCCGACCACTGGCTACGTCTGACTATCCGATCCGGCTCCGACCACTGGTGATGTCTGACTACCCGATACGGCTCTGACTTCTGGCTACGTCTGACTACCCGATCCGGCTCCGACCACTGGCTACGTCTGACTATCCGATCCGGCTCCGACCACTGGTGATGTCTGACTACCCGATCCGGCTCTGACCCTTGGCTGCCTCTGTTTCTCTCTCTCTCTGTTGCACTCTGATTGTGATTCCTTGTCTCGGTTAGGAATCCTTGCAGCCTGTGCCTTCCTCCCAGCACTCGCTCCCGCTAGCAGCGCTTGTCGGCCAGTCCATGTACTGACCTCCTGTGGCCGTCCCGGTTTGTGTGTTGCCTCACCTAGCCTCAGTGCCGATTACCTTGTTGACTGTATACCTAGCATTTGGGTGTTGTTGAGCTTCCTATTTCCTGCTGACTGTGTGTCTGGAAGTGCTCTGCACGGTCCTCCTACCTAGTCTATGTGAGTTCCCAGGGCCTTTCCGTTATTTCTCGCCTGCCTAGTGAAGGGTGAGGAAAGTGAGTTCACTGTTCCTCCCTGGTCTCGTGAAGGTGTGTCACTCTTTGCTGCCACGTTTGTGTCACTCATTACTGCCACTGTTGTGTCATTTGCTGCTTCCATTATTGTGTCATCTTTACTGCCACGATTGTAACTAATAAAGTTTTATCTTAAGTTCATCTGTACTTGTCAGTGTTATTTCCTAGTCACTCCTCCTCACGTAGCTCTTTAAGATAAAGAGATTATCCTTGAATGGCAATGGAGACACCTGGTATTTTAGGGCTCAGAAAGGATTCAGTAGGTATAAAAAAAAATAAAATAGTCACAATTTGCCAATAAATCACCGTTGTGATTGGGAAATGTATGATGTCTGTATTGATGGGTCGCTAAAAGGTCGCTGATGGGTAGATTATTGTGAATAACTGCTTGAACAGTCATTGATTTTAGATGTTAAATACCTTTGTATAGTCTCAATTGCATGTCCGTTTTGTTTAATAGCTAGAAACAAATCATTCAGAATTGCATATGCAACCCAATTTTTTTTTAATTAGTGACACACACGGATATATAAGACACGGTTTTTACCTCTGCAGGAGCATGCAGGTCCTGTGACCGTATTGAGTTAGTGCCAATGCCTTTCCCCGCCCTTCTGTGAACCACGTCGTTATTGATCCAATACTGGAAACTGTCGCACTGACTACTAGTAATTCTGAAAGTCTTCTTGCTGCTGTTGCCCGCAATCCAGGATAAATGTTCTATCGATCCAGAAAGGAACAAGTGTGCAGAAATGTCCAGCGCCTTAAATTGGCAGCCTCTTTACAGACAATTGTATTGCTCATCTCATCATCAACGAAAGTCTTAAATCCAGTTGATATGCCAAAATGTCGATTGCTTTGAAAAGTTTAAAAATCCAACTCTTCAAAAATAAAAGAAGCTGAAGAAATCAATATGTAGAACTTGCTTTGTGTAACACAGCGTCCAAAAGTAATCGCAGATCCGCGGACACAGACCAAGAGATGGACAACTTCCAACCGTCCAGCAGTGATTAATCTACAATGTCCACCATCCTCAGCTGGCAAACAGCCACCTAGGGATGATGAGAAATGAAGTGATACAGCTTGCTTATCTATGGAACAGAAATGTGCACAATAACGGAATCCATTTGTCAGTACTGGGGTGCTGAAGCTTTTAACCCTTTTAAAAGAAAGGGGTAATAGAGTGCAACAGGGCTTTTGTAGCAACTCAAGCCCCCACCCCTGTGTTGCCCTTGAATACGATAGCATGCCTACTAGTGTTGAGCGAGCATGCTCGGCCGATGCTCGGATCGGCTCGAGCATCGCTCTGCTCGGCACATGGCGGTACTCGTACGAGTACCGCATGTGCTCGCCCGCCATGTTCGGGTCTCCTCCCCGCACGTTTTGCGGCTGCTGCGCAGCCAATAAACGTGCAGGAAGGCTCTGACATCGGTGTAATGCCAGCAGCCATGTTGGCTGCTGGCATTACACTGATTGGCTGGCCAGAACCCGTGGTCGGGTGCTGTATAGCACCTGACCATCGAGTTCGGCTCAGTCTGAGCCAGGGAGAGCTGAGGATAGGAAGGGAAAGGCAGTGTAGGGAGGAAAAAAAAAAAATTGTGAAAAAAAAGAACCAAAAGTCCTTTTTAGGACTACTGTGTGTGGGGGCAGCAGGTTATTTTGTGTGGGGGGAAAAAAACAAAAAAAAAAAAAAAAAAAAATATTCTGTTTAGTGTGAAAAGTTGCAGATTAGAGCACATTCTGTTTAGTGTGCACAGTTGCAGATTAGAGCACATTCTGTTTAGTGTGCAAAGTTGCAGATTAGAGCACATTCTGTTTAGTGTGCAAAGTTGCAGATTAGAGCACATTCTGTTTAGTGTGCAAAGTTGCAGATTAGAGCACATTCTGTTAAGTCTTCAAACTAAAATATCAAAGTCACATATTCCATTCAGTGTGCGTCGCCGCAGTTTAGCAGCACATTCTGTGTACTGTGCACAGTTGCAGAATAGGAAGAAATACTGTTAAGTTTTCAAACTCAAATATCAAAGTCACATATTCCATTCAGTGTGTATCACCGCCGTTTAGCAGCCTATTCTGTGTACTCTGAACAGTTGCAGAATAGTAAGAAATACTGTTAAGTTTTCAAACTCAAATATTAAAGTCACATATTCCATTCAGTGTGTTTCACCGCCGTTTAGCAGCCTATTCTGTGTACTCTGCACAGTTGCAGAATAGTAAGAAATACTGTTAAGTTTTCAAACTCAAATATCAAAGTCACATATTCCATTCAGTGTGTATCACCGCCGTTTAGCAGCCTATTCTGTGTACTCTGCACAGTTGCAGAATAGTAAGAAATACTGTTAAGTTTTCAAACTCAAATATTAAAGTCACATATTCCATTCAGTGTGTATCACCGCCGTTTAGCAGCCTATTCTGTGTACTCTGTACAGTTGCAGAATAATAAGAAATACTGTTAAGTTTTCAAACTCAAATATTAAAGTCACATATTCCATTCAGTGTGTATCACCGCCGTTTAGCAGCCTATTCTGTGTACTCTGCAGAGTTGCAGAATAGTAAGAAATACTGTTAAGTTTTCAAACTCAAATATCAAAGTCACATATTCCATTCAGTGTGTATCACCGCCGTTTAGCAGCCTATTCTGTGTACTCTGAACAGTTGCAGAATAGGAAGAAATACTGTTAAGTTTTCAAACTCAAATATTAAAGTCACATATTCCATTCAGTGTGTTTCACCGCCGTTTAGCAGCCTATTCTGTGTACTCTGTACAGTTGCAGAATAGTAAGAAATACTGTTAAGTTTTCAAACTCAAATATCAAAGTCACATATTCCATTCAGTGTGTATCACCGCCGTTTAGCAGCCTATTCTGTGTACTCTGAACAGTTGCAGAATAGTAAGAAATACTGTTAAGTTTTCAAACTCAAATATTAAAGTCACATATTCCATTCAGTGTGTTTCACCGCCGTTTAGCAGCCTATTCTGTGTACTCTGTACAGTTGCAGAATAATAAGAAATACTGTTAAGTTTTCAAACTCAAATATTAAAGTCACATATTCCATTCAGTGTGTATCACCGCCGTTTAGCAGCCTATTCTGTGTACTCTGCAGAGTTGCAGAATAGTAAGAAATACTGTTAAGTTTTCAAACTCAAATATCAAAGTCACATATTCCATTCAGTGTGTATCACCGCCGTTTAGCAGCCTATTCTGTGTACTCTGAACAGTTGCAGAATAGGAAGAAATACTGTTAAGTTTTCAAACTCAAATATTAAAGTCACATATTCCATTCAGTGTGTTTCACCGCCGTTTAGCAGCCTATTCTGTGTACTCTGTACAGTTGCAGAATAGTAAGAAATACTGTTAAGTTTTCAAACTCAAATATTAAAGTCACATATTCCATTCAGTGTGTATCACCGCCGTTTAGCAGCCTATTCTGTGTACTCTGCAGAGTTGCAGAATAGTAAGAAATACTGTTAAGTTTTCAAACTCAAATATCAAAGTCACATATTCCATTCAGTGTGTATCACCGCCGTTTAGCAGCCTATTCTGTGTACTCTGTACAGTTGCAGAATAGTAAGAAATACTGTTAAGTTTTCAAACTCAAATATCAAAGTCACATATTCCATTCAGTGTGTATCACCGCCGTTTAGCAGCCTATTCTGTGTACTCTGCACAGTTGCAGAATAGTAAGAAATACTGTTAAGTTTTCAAACTCAAATATTAAAGTCACATATTCCATTCAGTGTGTTTCACCGCCGTTTAGCAGCCTATTCTGTGTACTCTGTACAGTTGCAGAATAATAAGAAATACTGTTAAGTTTTCAAACTCAAATATTAAAGTCACATATTCCATTCAGTGTGTATCACCGCCGTTTAGCAGCCTATTCTGTGTACTTTGCAGAGTTGCAGAATAGTAAGAAATACTGTTAAGTTTTCAAACTCAAATATCAAAGTCACATATTCCATTCAGTGTGTATCACCGCCGTTTAGCAGCCTATTCTGTGTACTCTGAACAGTTGCAGAATAGGAAGAAATACTGTTAAGTTTTCAAACTCAAATATTAAAGTCACATATTCCATTCAGTGTGTTTCACCGCCGTTTAGCAGCCTATTCTGTGTACTCTGCACAGTTGCAGAATAGTAAGAAATACTGTTAAGTTTTCAAACTCAAATATTAAAGTCACATATTCCATTCAGTGTGTTTCACCGCCGTTTAGCAGCCTATTCTGTGTACTCTGCACAGTTGCAGAATAGTAAGAAATACTGTTAAGTTTTCAAACTCAAATATTAAAGTCACATATTCTGTGTAAGATGAAGAAGGCGGGTAAAAAGGGACGGGGAAGTGGACGTGATCCTGAAAGTTCAGGGCGCGGGTCAGGACGCGGAGAAACTGTGCCTGGTGCCAGAGCACAAGAAAGAAAGACATCCACCATACCTAGCTTCATGTGTAATTTTACAGGGCGTCGCAGGACATCACTCTCGAGGTCCGACCACTGCGAACAGGTGGTCGGTTGGATGACAGCTGATACTGCTTCCAGTCGGTTAAGCACCACCCTGTCTTCCACCAAGTCCACTCTCAGTAGCCAAGAGTCTGGTCAAAATAATCCTCACTCTGATCATCCTTCCTCCCACCATACACGGTCTGGTCAAAGAAGTGATCCCACACTGGGATATAGTGAGGAGCTCGTCTCATCACCAATCCTTCATTTGACCCTCTCTCCAAGCACGCTTGCAGAGGAACATGACATCTTGTGCCCTGATTCACAACCTCTAGAGGCTACCCAATCACAAGAAGATGACAGATGTGAACGGCATTTAAGGTCAAAGGAAGTAGTGGATGATGATGATGATGATGAGACACAGTTGCCATTAAATCAACCACTATTTCCGTCTCAAGACCTTGTTGAGGAGAATGTTATACAGTTGTCAATGACTGAGTATGTGGTGGGATCAAGACTTGAGGAGGATGATCAGAGTGAGGAAGTGGAGGAGGACTTGGTGGACGATGAGGTGACTGACCCCACCTGGGAAGGTGTAGAGCCGAGCGATGTCAGCAGTCCTGAGGGTGAGCCATCTGCAGCACCGCAACAGGCTGGAAGAGGCAGTGGTGTGGCTACAGAAAGAAGGCGGACCGCACCAAACCGGCCCGCAAATGTTCCACGGAGCACCCCCTTGCGTAAATCTCCCTTGCCAAGGGGTAGGTGTTCCGCGGTATGGCGTTTTTTTAAGGAAAGTGCGGACGACAAAAGAATTGTAGTTTGCAACCTGTGCCACACCAGAATGAGCCGAGGCATGAACACTAGAAACCTCACCACCACCAGCATGATCCGACACATGGCATCCAAGCACCGTAGTAAGTGGGAGGAACGCCTGGATCGCCCATCTGTGTCTGCAGGCCACACCACTGCCTCCTCTTCCCCTGTTTTCGGTGCCGGCCAATCGCCTGTCGAAGGCGCAGGCCCGCATACCTCCCGCCCTGCACCTGTACCATCTGAAGCACCATCAGCGACCACATCCACTTCCCTGTCCCAGCACAGCGTCCAAATGTCGTTACCCCAGGCATTTGAGCGCAAGAGAAAGTACCCAGCCACCCACCCACAGGCCATAGCACTAACCTCACACCTTTCAAAATTACTGGCCATCGAAATGCTGCCATTTAGGCTTGTGGACACTGAGTCCTTCCGCAGCCTGATGGCAGCAGCTGTCCCTCGGTACGCGGTCCCCAGCCGCCACTACTTTTCCCGGTGTGCCATCCCCGCATTACACCACCATGTGTCCCGTAACATCACCCGTGCCCTGACCAACGCAGTTACTGGGAAGGTCCACTTAACGACTGACACATGGACAAGTGCTTGTGGCCAGGGACGCTACATTTCCCTGACGGCACACTGGGTGAATGTCGTGGAGGCTGGGAGCGACTCGGACCCTGGGATGGCACGGGTGCTACCCACGCCGAGGATTGCGGGCCCTACCTCCATCAGGGTTTCCACCAGCACCTACGTTATTGGCTCCTCCTCCTCTGTTTCCACCTCCGAATTCTCTACACACAGCGCCACTCCCCCATCAGCCAGTAGCTGGAAGCAGTGTAGCACTGCAGTGGGGAAGCGTCAACAGGCCGTGCTGAAGCTGATCTGCCTTGGGGACAAACAGCACACGGCCTCAGAGCTGTTGCAGGGGATTAGTCACCAGACCGAGCAGTGGCTCTCGCCACTCAACCTGCAACCAGGCATGGTTGTGTGTGATAATGGGCGTAACTTGGTGGCGGCTTTGGAGCTCGGCAAGCTCACACACGTACCATGCCTAGCGCATGTATTTAATTTAGTGGTGCAGCGATTTCTAAAAACCTACCCCAATGTGCATGATCTCTTGACCAAGGTGCGCCGCGTGTGTGCACATTTCCGTAAGTCATCAACAGCTTCAGCCGGCCTGTTGAAGCTGCAGCAGCGCTTACAATTGCCAGCTCACCGGCTGCTGTGTGACGTGAGCACGCGCTGGAACTCCACCTTCCACATGTTGGCCCGGCTTTGTGAGCAGCAGAGGGCAGTAGTGGAGTACCAGCTGTTACACGGTCGTCGCCTCTCCGTTCAACTTCCTGTAATCAGAAGTGAGGAGTGGGAATGGATGTCAGACCTCTGCGAGGTTTTACGCAATTTTGAGGAATCGACACAGATGGTGAGCGGCGATAACGCTATTATCAGTGTAACCATCCCACTTCTGTGTCTACTGAAACGCTCGCTGCTCACAATTAAAACCGACGCTTTGCATGTGGAAGAGGTGGAAATGGGGGAGGAAGAGCTTACACAAGGTGATAGCCAGAGCACCCTCACTTCGTCTTCTCAGCGACAATTGGAGGAGGCGGAGGAGGAGGAGGAGGAGGAGGAGGAAGACACGGTTGCCTCCGCTACAGAGGGTAGCCATGGAACTTTAGTTCCATCTCTTCTGCGTGGGTGGGCAGAAGAGGAGGAAGAGGATGAGGATATTGAGAGTCATCCTCCTGGTGAGGACAGCGAAATCTTGACTGTTGGTACTCTGGCACACATGGCTGACTTTATGTTAGGCTGCCTTTCCCGTGACCCACGCGTTGTACGCATTTTAGACAACACGGATTACTGGGTGTTCACCCTTCTGGACCCCCGCTACAAAGAGAATTTCTCATCTCTCATTCCTCCGGTGGAGAGGACAAGCAAAATGTTGCAATACCAGAAGGTTCTTGTCGAAAAATTGCTCCAAAATTTTCCATCTGACAACGCTGGCGGCAGAGTACGTGCTACCTTGGCCAACCGAGAAGGGGAGAAAAGGGGAGCACACAGCAGTTCCGAGAAAGGCAGGGCAACACTCTCCAAGGCGTGGGACACCTTCATGACACCCCGCCAGCACCCTCACCCTGATGCGCAGCCTAGTGTCACAAGGAGGGAAAAGTTTTGGAAGATGGTGAAGGAGTACGTAGCAGACCGTGTCAGCGTCCTCAATGATCCCTCTGTGCCTTACAACTACTGGGTGTCCAAGCTGGACACGTGGTATGAACTGGCACTCTACGCCTTGGAGGTGCTGGCCTGCCCTGCCGCCAGCGTTCTGTCTGAGCGGGTATTTAGTGCTGCTGGTGGCATCATAACAGATAAGCGTATCCGCCTTTCCACCGACAATGCTGATAGGTTGACACTTATAAAAATGAACAAGGCCTGGATTTCCCCTGACTTCTCCACTCCACTGGAGGAAAGCCCCGGGGGAACATAAACTCACTTTATATATGTTATTTACAATGATGTGAATACTCTGTATTCCCATTCACCCCTTCCACCCAAAAAACGGGTATATGGTTGACTCTTAATCTTCTCATCCTCCTCCTCCTCTTCCATATGCCCTGTGCTATAATTTTTATATAGGGCCAGCTCACCAGCGGGCCCTGTGATATAATTTTTATATAGGACCAGCTCACCAGCGGGCCCTGTTTGACAATTTTTATATAGGTCAGCTCACCAGCGGGCCTTCTCATATAATGTTTTATTGGGTCAGCTCTCTAGCGGGCCCTCTCATATAATGTTTTATAGCGTCAGCTCACTAGCGGGCCTTCGCATATAATGTTTAGGATGGTCAGCTCTGCAGCAGACCCTCACCCATAATGTTTTAGATGGTCAGCTCAGCGCACGTTTCCCTCTTAATCATGGCCTCAGTTCAATAAAATCAAGGAAATTTTTGGGAGAATTTGCCTCTGTGCACGTTTCCCTCTTAATCATGGCCTCAGTTCTGAAAATCAAGGAAATTTTTGGGAGAATTTGCCTCTGCGCACGTTTCCCTCTTAATCATGGCCTCAGTTCTGAAAATCAAGGAAATTTTTGGGAGAATTTGCCTCTGCGCACGTTTCCCTCTTAATCATGGCCTCACTTCAGAAAATCAAGGACATTTTTGGGAGAATTTGCCTCTGCGCACGTTTCCCTCTTAATCATGGCCTCAGTTCTGAAAATCAAGGAAATTTTTGGGAGAATTTGCCTCTGCGCACGTTTCCCTCTTAATCATGGCCTCACTTCAGAAAATCAAGGAAATTTTTGGGAGAATTTGCAGATGATATACAAGTAAATATACAGCAAATATTGTTTGGTAACAATTTTTCGCCTAAAGTCGTTTTTATTTTCCTTTTTGTGTGTTTTATGGTCAGTCTGTAAAAATGGCATACTACGGGCGAAAGATCGTTCCCAGCAGCGATGTTGGAGTCCAAGATGCATCCAGACATCCTCCCTATGCTGTCCCTGAACCATTTCTGTAGTGTTTCCATCATTTTCTGCCCTTTTCCTATGGACCAGGCACCCTCCCCTCATCAGAGCAGGGGGTGCCTGGTGTAATGCTCGAGTCCTCCCATTGACTTCAATGGGGCTCGGGTGCTCGGCCGAGCACTCGAGCCTCAGGGGGTGCTCGGTCAGAGCACCCGAACACCCGAGCATTGGGGTGCTCGCTCATCACTACTAACAACTCACTGACTATTCCACACTACCTGAGCAGTATGATCACTCCAGATCTCCATACTAACTATAACCTCCACTGCTAACAACTCACTGACTATTCCACACTACCTGAACAGTATGATCACTCCAGATCTCCACACTAACTATAACCTCCACTACTAACAACTCACTGACTATTCCACACTACCTGAGCAGTATGATCACTCCAGATCTCCATACTAACTATAACCACCTCCACTACTAACAACTCACTGACTATTCCACACTACCTGAACAGTATGATCACTCCAGATCTCCACACTAACTATAACCTCCACTGCTAACAACTAACTGACTATTACACACTACCTGAGCAGTATGATCACTCCAGATCTCCATACTAACTATAACCACCTCCACTGATAACAACTCACTGACTATTCAAACAAAAGTGTAAATCTTTTTATTTAAAATTTGGAGTTTTAAGAATTTTCTGCTCTTGACTTGACAAAGGGAACTTGTTCTCAAAAGCTTGTCCTGAAAATTAACCCTTTTAGTGCCAGAGGGGTATGCCACACACTCAAAGGGTTAAAGGTATAGTAATGTGTCACAAAAACAGCAGCTCCAATTAATCTTCATAGTATTTGGACTTTGGAGAGTGTTATTTCAATAGTCTCAGAGTTGTAGTTCAAGAGTAATTGAATGACAAAGTATCTCCCTCCCACCCCTTTTACCTAGTGTAAGACACCTCCCCTCAGATGTGGAATCTGGTCTCTTGACCGGACAGATCACAGCAAGGGAAAACCGTCTTACTGTGAGAACAATGAAAACCCTGCCCCCCCTGACAGGTTTTTCAGGTTTTTCCTTATGATCACTGAAGATTGTCCCACTCTGCGATCCATCCGGACAGTTTTGCTGCTCTGAGGTGAGCAGTGTTACATCAGTAAAGGGGGCGGGAGGGGTATACTTTATCATTCAATTACTCTTGTACTACAAACATTACTATCCCTTTAAACAATAGTCCAATTAAAAAAAATATAATTACATAGTGCAACGCCAACGATGGCTTCTTTATTTAAATGAAAAAAACAAATCCCTCTACTACGATCGTTGTAATTGTGGGCCAGTGTGTTGACCATATATGTCCAGTACTCAGTGGGTTAATATACATTTATTTATGCAATATTTTTATATTTCACAAAAGCCCATTTGGACACAGATAAGAAAGGTAAATATATGGCAGATGTTTCCACCCTTACCTGGTTGCTGAGGTTGAATAAAGGCGAGTCCCGCCATCGCCGGATTCTTCCTTGTTGATTCAAATGAAGACAAATAACAGCGGGTGAAACCATTTCATCATTTTACCTCTAAGACCAGAAAAAATGCTTTCATCACCCTCTGCCCTTTTTAACCCCGCATATGCTTCATAGATCTCCACTGCTATCCTTACTTATGCATTCGAGACCCTTGTTATCTTCCAACGTTTAAAGGTGGAAATTATGTAAAAAAAAAAAAATACATTTTATAAGAGAAAGACCATGTTCTAATACAGAACAGTTTACCAAGAGAATTATATGTGTCAAACTGAAAGATACAGCACTGTCTCGAAAGGGCAAAAAACAAATGTATACATGTTACCTAGGTAGGTGTCCATCACACAGCAGTCAGGCGTATCTATATAATTACTGTGTGTAACAGAAGCACTTACCTAGGTAGGTGTCCATCACACAGCAGTCAGGTGTATCTATATGATTACTGTGTGTAACAGAAGCACTTACCTAGGTAGGACTCCATCATACAACAGTCAGGTGTATATCTATATAATTACTGTGTAACAGAAGCACTTACCTAGGTAGGAGTCCATCATACAGCAGTCAGGTGTATATCTATATAATTACTGTGTGTAACAGAAGGACTTACCTAGGTAGGAGTCCATCACACAGCAGTCAGACGTATCTATATAATTTGTGGATTTTCCTAACAGATTGTGACGGAAAGTCGGAATTTTATTAAAGACACAGAGACGAATATTATGCTATAATCTTTCCCACTACTCCAAACAGCAGCAGAGAAAAACTGTTTATTTATACAAACAATCAAAGAAAAACTGTATGGTATTCTCCTCCCTCTAGGCAGTCCCACAATCTCTATAAAAGGTGACACCTCTTGTGACTCCTCCTCTTTCGATCAAACAGCGACCACACAGAAACGAAACCGGACCAACTCCTTCGGATGACAATACTAGCACTCCAAACCGGAATGAATGAACATAGGACCTCCTCTAACAGCGCCCACCATGTTTCACCACAGAGTGAACGATACCCAGCTGCGTAGCAAATCAGCCTGAAAAAGAAGAAAACAACAATGAAAAGGGAGGGATCCCAGGGAGGGATAATATTCGTCTCCGTGTCTTTAATAAAATTCCGACTTTCCGTCACAATCTGTTAGGAAAATCCACGAATTTTATTGCATTCCACGGAGACTTCATATTATGCTAGTTTGAAGCTGCATAACAACATCATTAGATACATGAGACACAGGTTTAAAATAAAACTCCCGGAAGGTAGACTCCCGAGACCAATCAGCAGCCCGCAAAATATCCTCCAACCGGCCTCCAGCTTGAATGGCCCCGGACGCTATCGCGCCCCTAGAGGAGTGAGCCCCAAACAAGGTGACATCAATGCCTGCTAAATGCATCACCCAACGGACCCACCGGGCCAAAGTTGCCGTAGAGACGGGAAAATGAGGCTTGTGGCTAGAAATCAATAACTGCGGCCAGTTGGGGCAACGCAAGTTAGCTGTCCGAAGCTCGTAAACCTGCAAACAGCGGACTACACACAGCTGAGGCCTAAGTGGAAAAGCTGGATAGAGAACCGAGCGTGAACTAGTCTTAGTACGCCTAGAAATCACAAATCGTACCCCCTCAGGCACAAAGGACCGTCCGTGGAGATCCAGAGCATGGACATCAGACACCCGCCGAAAAGAAATAAGGCACAACAACATAGTTAGCTTAGCGGAGAGCTGCTTCAAAGAGAGATCCTCACTGGGAGGCCAAGCTTCCAAGAAATCCAAAACTAGATTAACATCCCACAAGGATTGATAACGTGACCGAGGTGGTCCTGAAAACCTAATACCCCGTAAAAGGCGGCAAACCATAGGACACTGACCCACCAGTGCTCCATCAACCGGTACATGACCAGCCGAGATGGCGGACCGATATGAGTTGATGGTCCGATATGCCTTACCCTGGTCAAACAAAGAAGACAAAAAATTAACTACCGCCACTGGAGATGCCGAAACGGGATCCAAATCCCGTGCCATGCACCAACGATGCCAAGCTGTCCAAGCTGACCGGTACATGGCTCTGGTACCAGGTGCCCATGATTCTGCCAGAAGGAACTGAGCTGACTGCGAAAAAGACTGGACAGACTCTCGTCCCCCGAGATCAGCCAAGCCATCAAAGGAAGCGAACCGTTGAGGACCAATTCGTGAGGCATCCCCAAAGGATCCACCAGAAGATGAGGAAAAAGCGGAAGAAGGCGCGGTACGTCCACCGACAGCTCCAGCAGCTGAGGAAACCAAGGCTGGGACGGCCAAAATGGGGTGATTAACACCACCGTCGCCCCCTGTCTTCTGACCGACAAAATCGTCCGAGCAATCAGCGCAAAAGGAGGAAACGCATAATTGCGATCCGGAAGCCAAGACTGAAGAAACGCGTCCAGTGCCAATGCCTCCGGATCCGGGCGCCAGCTGAAAAAAACGGGGTAACCGACGATTCAAACGGGATACAAACAGATCCACGTGAAGAGGACCCCACAAACCTTCCAGGACGGAAAAAATCTGGCCATGCAGCATCCAATTGCTGCGGTCCGAAAGGAATCGAGAATTCCAATCTGCTACCGCATTGGACAGACCTGGTAAAAACTCGGCCTGGACCATAATGTTGCGATCCAGACAGAAATGCCAGAAATCGCGAGCAAGCTCCGCCAAAGGTTTCAACCTCGTGCCCCCCAGCCGATTGATATAACGCACCGCGGACACGTTGTCCATCCGAACAAGGACACAACAATTGACCCGATCCCCCGCCAGGCTCTTCAATGCGAAGGACCCGGCCAAAAGTTCCAAACAATTTATGTGCAGATCCCTTTCTTCTGCAGACCAAGACCCGCTGATTGAAACCAAACCGCGACGAGCGCCCCAACCGACGAGACTGGCGTCGGATTCTATCACGATATCGGGCGCGACACCAAAGATAGCCTTGCCATTCCAAGCATCTAAATGCTTGAGCCACCATACCAACTCCTCACGAGCGTCGGAAGACAGATTTATGACGTCGGAATAACCGAGACCGCGCCGAAGATGCCTCGCCTTCAACCTCTGGAGAGCCCGATAGTGAAGAGGACCTGGAAAGATGGCCTGAATTGAGGCCGCCAGAAGTCCCACAATCCTCGCCAAAACCCGCAAGGAGATGCGCCCCATCCTCAGAACCCCCCGGAGTTCCTTGCGGATAGAACGCACCTTCTTCGCCGGAAGGCTGAGGGAGACGTGCACAGAATCGATGAGAAAACCCAGGAACTCCATTGACCTTGAAGGAACCAGAACCGACTTGTCCCAGTTGATGAGAAATCCCAGAGAGGTTAGCAACCTCAGGGCTAGCTCCGTGTGTGACAAAAGTCGCTCCTTGTCCTGGGACATGATCAGCATGTCGTCCAGGTATATGATCATACGCACCCCCCGAACTGCGCAGGAACTGGACCACAGGTTTGAGCAACTTGGTAAAACACCAAGGAGCAGACGAAAGTCCAAAGGGAAGGCAAGTAAATTGCCAAATCCGGCCTTTCCAGGAGAACTGAAGAAAACCCTGTGACATTGGATCCATGGGTACGGTCAAATATGCGTCCTTCAGGTCGATCTTCACCATCCAATCCGATGGTAAAAGAAGATCCCGAAGGCAATGAATCCCTTCCATTTTGAAATGGCAGGACAGAACGAAACCGTTCAACGCCCGAAGATTGATAACAGGACGAAGCCCCGAATCCTTCTTCCGTACCAGGAAAATATTGCTTAGAAAACCGGCGGCCTCGGAAGGAACCGGTCGAATCGCCGCCTTGCGGCGGAGCTCGGCGACCTCGCTGTCGACCAGAGCAGCATCTGAAGCGGCGAACTGAAAAAGGGGTGGACGGGCCACTTGCACCGGCCTGGCGTAGAACTCTATGCGATAACCAGCCACCGTCTGCAGAACCCACTGATCCGATGTTATCAAGGCCCACTGATGGGAAAAATGGGAGAGTCTGCCCCCCACTTTCCCTTGAAAAGAATATAAACCCCGAAACCGACCTACCTGTATAAGATCTGGGTTTGAAACCCCCTCTTCCGGGTCTGGAACGCCAAGGCCTGCCACGTTGCGGGAAAAATGGGCCATCGGACCTAGATGCTGGAAATTGCTGATATTGCGGGCCCCGGAACACAGGGACACGGGTCTGGTATCTCTGCTGAGCAGCATAGGTACGGCCGGACGAGCGACCCCTACCACGTCCGGCCCTCCCAAAAACCTTGGGTTGGAAAACACGTTTCAGCGAGGTTTGGGCCTTATCCAAAGCAGTAAATGATGCCACAAACTGAGTGAGATCCTTAATAAAGGAATCCCCAAAAAGTTGCCCCTGAGCGGATGGACCAGGTTCAGAGACAGCCAGCTCAGTTAACTTTGGGTCAATCTTTAGCAATATAGCCTTACGTCTCTCAGCCGCCAGGGCTGCGTTAGCGTTTCCCAAGAAACAAATGGCCCGTTGGACCCAGCCCCGGAGAACCTGCACGTCCACCGGGTCTCCAGACTGAATGGAAGCCTCAGCAAGATCAAATATCCTGGTAAGAGGACCGAAAACATCCAGGAGTTTATCCTCGCAGATTCTTAGAGATCTGTCCATGCCCCTGCTGGGATCCTTACCACCCTTACCCACAAACCTGACAATCTTAGGGTCTAATTCAGGAGTCTCACATGCCTGATTAGGTATACTAGGACGGGGACATTCCGCACGCAGCTTATTGCGTGACTTACGACTCAGGGGTTTACGCACCCATTGTTCCACATAACTGGCCACATGAGATAAGGGAGACCACTCGGAAGACCTTGGATGACGAATGGCCTCTGGGTCAAATAAAGGGACACCCTGAGAATCCAAAACTGGCTTAGGCGCCACATTACCATCACCACCAGGGGACACAGTCCGTTTCTTATCCTTATCAGGGGTCACCGTGTCCTCTTCTGAAACATCACTGGTCCTAGAAGAAAGAACCCACTCCCCATCAGAGGAGTCAGAATCAGAGGAAACACGATAAGAGTCAGGCTTTGCCCGCCTAGCCGACTTTCTCCTAATTTCAACCTCCTCAGGAGATGAGGGTCGTTTCCGTGGGACAGAGCCGCACGTATCATATGCGCCGTCCGAGACAGACGCGGGACTAAGCCCCAGTCCCCTTTCAATACCCTGCGAATGTCTACTTTATGGATACATTTCCCAACATTCTCAATCTTTTCCACCTTCCGAGGAAGGGTCTTAGCCACTGGCCCTAAAGCCACTGGTGAGGCCGCAGTGGGTACTGGGACCTCAAAAGAAGAAGCCACACTAGTGTTCTGAGCAGACATAGTAGCCATCATGGACTGGAATAAACTAGTGGACATTTGTTTCATCATAGCCTCCAACATTTCCTTAAATTGACCAGGAAGAGGGCCCAACTCACCAGGGGAGACGGAAGACCCCCAGAAACAGCAGACCCCCTGGACTCCAAAGCTGCAGCCTGAGCATTAAAAGGAATAGAGGAGTGGGCACTATGGCAACTGTCCTCATCACTGGAAGCCATGATCAAATCACAAAACCACCCTACACTGGATTAAGATGCAAAGAAAACAAACAATCCCCCAAAAGCCAAGTATCAAGACCAGCAAGTCCTCAAACACCAGACTTGCAACTAGTCACACCGTGCTGTCACAAACTGTGCAGCCTTCACCAATGAAATACAACCACAATAACGGGGAAAACCCAAACAGAGCTGAAACGCGGCCCGAATTTTACCCCACTGAAGAGGAGCGATCCAAACGCCGCGCCACAGAGACACCAGACGCGAGGCGGGAGTACCAAGATGGCCGCCGTCTCGCGCCTGCGCAATGCGGAAGTGACCCGGAAGTGACGCGCGCACCTCAACGCGCATGCGCGAACCGCAAAGGAAAACACAACCCGGAAGAGAGAACCGGGAACAGGTGATAACGAAGGGGGAAGGCCCTAGACCACCAGGGATAGGCAGGAACAGAGCGAACAACGGCGCAAAGCGCAGAGGATCAAATAAGGAATTCGTACCAAGACTCACTAATACCTTAGTGAGTTCAGTGACAGAACACTAGTGTGGGATCAAATGCAGGGTCGAAAGTTCCACAGGGCAAATTTAGAAAACAGTCACATGTGAGCATATAGCAATACAAACAATACCCAATAAGACAAGACAAAAGCAATACTCATCTGTTTTGGGAGCAGCAGAGAAAGAGGAGGAGTCACAAGAGGCGTCACCTTTTATAGAGATTGTGGGACTGCCTAGAGGGAGGAGAATACCATACAGTTTTTCTTTGATTGTTTGTATAAATAAACAGTTTTCCTCTGCTGCTGTTTGAAGTAGTGGGAAAGATTATAGCATAATATGAAGTCTCCGTGGAATGCAATAAAATTACTGTGTGTAACAGAAGCGCTTACCTAGGTAGGAGTCCATCGTACATTAGTCAGGTGTATCTATATAATTACTGTGTGTAACAGAAGCAGTCAGGCGTATCTATACAATTACTGTGTGTAACAGAAGCACTTACCTAGGTAGGAGTCCATCACACAGCAGTCAGGTGTATCTATATAATTACTGTGTGTAACAGAAGGACTTACCTAGGTAGGAGTCCACCATACAGCAGTCAGGTGTATCTATATAATTACTGTGTGTAACAGAAGCGCTTACCTAGGTAGGAGTCCATCATACATTAGTCAGGTGTATCTATATAATTACTGTGTGTAACAGAAGCGCTTACCTAGGTAGGAGTCCATCACACAGCAGTCAGGTGTATATCTATATAATTACTGTGTGTAACAGAAGCACTTACCTAGGTAGGAGTCCATCACACAGCAGTCAGGTGTATATCTATATAATTACTGTGTGTAACAGAAGACCTTACCTAGGTAGGACTCCATCATACAACAGTCAGGTGTATATCTATATAATTACTGTGTGTAACAGAAGCGCTTAACTAGGTAGGAGTCCATTATACAGCAGTCAGGTGTATCTATATAATTACTGTGTGTAACAGAAGCGCTTACCTAGGTAGGAGTCCATCACACAGCAGTCAGGCGTATCTGTATAATTACTGTGTGTAACAGAAGCACTTACCTAGGTAGGAGTCAATCATACAGCAGTCAGGCGTATCTATATAATTACCGTGTGTAACAGAAGCACTTACCTAGGTAGGAGTCCATCACACAGCAGTCAGGTGTATCTATATAATTACTGTGTGTAACAGAACTACTTACCTAGGTAGGAGTCCTTCACACAGCAGTCAGGGGTATCTATAGAATTACCGTGTGTAACAGAAGTACTTACCTAGGTAGGAGTCCATCATACAGCAGTCGGTGTATCTATATAATTACTGTGTGTAACAGGAGGACTTACCTAGGTAGGAGTCCATCACACAGCAGTCGGGTGTATCTATAGAATTACTGTGTGTAACAGAAGCACTTACCTAGGTAGGAGTCCATCACACAGCAGTCGGGTGTATCTATAGAATTACTGTGTGTAACAGAAGCACTTACCTAGGTAGGAGTCCATCACACAGCAGTCGGGTGTATCTATAGAATTACTGTGTGTAACAGAAGCACTTACCTAGGTAGGAGTCCATCACACAGCAGTCGGGTGTATCTATAGAATTACTGTGTGTAACAGAAGCACTTACCTAGGTAGGAGTCCATCACACAGCAGTCGGGTGTATCTATAGAATTACTGTGTGTAACAGAAGCACTTACCTAGGTAGGAGTCCATCACACAGCAGTCGGGTGTATCTATAGAATTACTGTGTGTAACAGAAGCACTTACCTAGGTAGGAGTCCATCACACAGCAGTCGGGTGTATCTATATAATTACTGTGTGTAACATAAGCACTTACCTGGGTAGGAGTCCGTCATACAGCAGTCAGGTGTATCTATATAATTACTGTGTGTAACAGAAGGACTTACCTAGGTAGGAGTCCATCATACAGCAGTCAGGTGTATCTATATAATTACTGTGTGTAACAGAAGCGCTTACCTAGGTAGGAGTCCATCATACATTAGTCAGGTGTATCTATATAATTACTGTTTGTAACAGAAGCGCTTACCTAGGTAGGAGTCCATCACACAGCAGTCAGGTGTATATCTATATAATTACTGTGTGTAACAGAAGCACTTACCTAGGTAGGAGTCCATCACACAGCAGTCAGGTGTATATCTATATAATTACTGTGTGTAATAGAAGACCTTAGCTAGGTAGGACTCCATCATACAACAGTCAGGTGTATATCTATATAATTACTGTGTGTAACAGAAGCGCTTAACTAGGTAGGAGTCCATTATACAGCAGTCAGGTGTATCTATATAATTACTGTGTGTAACAGAAGCGCGTACCTAGGTAGGAGTCAATCATACAGCAGTCAGGCGTATCTATATAATTACCGTGTGTAACAGAAGCACTTACCTAGGTAGGAGTCCATCACACAGCAGTCAGGTGTATCTGTATAATTACTGTGTGTAACAGAAGCACTTCCCTAGGTACGAGTCCATCATACAGCAGTCAGGTGTATCTATAGAATTACTGTGTGTAACAGAAGCACTTACCTAGGTAGGAGTCCATTATACAGCAGTCAGGCGTATCTATATAATTACTGTGTGTAACAGAAGAACTTACCTAGGTAGGAGTCCGTCACACAGCAGTCAGGTGTATCTATATAATTACTGTGTGTAACAGAAGCACTTACCTAGGTAGGAGTCCATCGTACAGCAGTCAGGTGTATCTATATAATTACCGTGTGTAACAGAAGCACTTACCTAGGTAGGAGTCCATCACACAGCAGTCAGGTATATCTATATAATTACTGTGTATAACAGAAGCACTTACCTAGGTAGGAGTCCATCATACAGCAGTCAGGTATATATCTATACAATTACTGTGTGTAACAGAAGGACTTACCTAGGTACGAGTCCATCATACAGCAGTCAGGGGTATCTAAATAATTACTGTGTATAACAGAAGCACTTAGCTAGGTAGGAGTCCATCACACAGCAGTCAGGTGTATCTATATAATTACTGTGTGTAACAGAAGCGCTTACCTAGGTAGGAGTCCATCACACAGCAGTCAGGGGTATCTATATAATTACTGTGTGTAACAGAAGCACTTACCTAGGTAGGAGTCCATCATACAGCAGTCAGGTGTATTTATATATTTTGTGGATTTTCTAGCATTTATGAAGGAAAGTCACAATTTTATTAAAGATACTGAGGCAAATATTATGCTTTATCTTTCCTGTTGAAATCCGTCAGCAGCAAAGAAAACTTTATTTAAAAATACAACAAACAATAAAAAACTTGCTGACATTTCCCCCTTTCCACCAATCTTATGGTCCTTAACTCTCCAAAACTGCAGCAACAGGCTCTTTCTCCAAATGCGACTGAAACTCTTCAACCAAATGTAATAATCCACCTTATCCACTGCGTGTCGCAGTACATACAAACCATTGAACAACAGGCTCAATCTTGAAACAAGCAGACTCCCATGAAACTGCATCCAGAGAGTTTTATCCTGTAACAGAAAAAGGTGAAAGGGATGGGTACAAGGGAGGGATAATATTTGCTTCTGTGTCTTAAATAAAATTCTGACTTTCCTTCACAAATGCTAGGGAAATCTGATCAACAATATGCATAGAAACATGTTCAATAGGTTTAAAATAAAAAATCCCTAAATGTAGATTCCCTAGACCAGCCTACTGCTCTAAGGATATCTTCCAGCCTAACTCCTACCTGCAAAGCCATGGAAGCCATGGCCCCCCTCGATGACTGGGCCCCAAACAAACCAACATCAATCGCTGCCGTCTGCTTTATGCATCTGACCCACCTAGCTAGAGTAGCAAAAGAAACAGGTAAATGTGGCTTCCTAAAAGAAATTAAAAGCTGATTTGGTCTTTGACAGAAATGAAAGAGCTTCACAAACCTGCAAACATTGTACCACACGCAACTGAGGCTTATCCGGGAAGGCAGGATAAGATATTACCCGAATACGTGTCTTAGTTCTAGTGTGGATTGAATACTGAACCCCCGCGGGAGTAAAACAATGAAAACGTAAATTCAGAACTCGAACATCCAAAATTCTCTTCAAAGAAATCAAACACAAAAGCATAATCAACTCAGCTAATAATTGTATCAAAGATAAACAATCATTACTCGGCCAAGATTCCAAAAAGTGAAGAACATCATTTACATTCCACAAAGATATATCTAGATTGTGGTGGTCTAGAAAAATGAATAACTCATAACAGTCTTAACAGTCTGCATACTAAAGTGTGCTGACCTACCGGAAAACCATCCACCAACGCATGATCCGCAGAAATTGCAGAATGATACGTATTAATAGTACGGTATGCCTTACCATGGTCAAATCAACAAAAAAGGAAGTTAATTACCTCTACTGTATCTGCAGATATGGAACCAAATTCCGTTCCAAGCACTAATTACTCCAGATAGACCATGCTGATCTATACATAGATCTGGTGTCCGGAGCCCAAGATTCTACCAGAAGTCTCTGAGCTGATTGTGAAACTGATCTTAGAGTTGCAATACTCCCAAAATAATCCACACCATCACATACAAGTTTCTGTTGACTAATAAGTCTTGTGGACTGCCTTGCGGATCCTTGAGAACTTGTCATTTGACCTACAAAATAGTTCTCTGAATGAGCGAAAATGGAGGAAATGCATAATTCCTTCCTAGCGTCCAAGACTGCAGGAATGCGTCCAGCTCCATTGATTTCGGATCCGGCCTCCAACTTTTCGAGTTTAACCGGGAAGCAAACTGGTCTATCTGCAAAGGTCCCCAAATTTCTAAAATCTTGGAGAAGATATTCCTGTGTAACATCCAGTCGCTTCTGTTGGCAAGGTATCTTGAATTCCAGTCTGCCACCGCATTGGACAGACCTGGAATATATTCCACCTTAACAGATATATTGCTGTTTAGGCAAAAATGCCAAAACTCCTTGGCCATCTCTGCTGTTTTGACTTGGTTCCTCCAAGCTGATTGATATACCTCACCGCCAAGATGTTGTCCATCGTTAACAGTATGCCACAATTTACTGTGTCTTTTGCCAAACTCTTTAATGCAAAGGAACCTGCCAAAAGTTCCAGACAATTGATGTGGAGGTTTGCCTCTTGAGAAGACTGTTTTCCTCCTGTTGTCACATCTCCTAATCTCGCTCCCCAACTTAATAGACTGGCGTCGGATTCGATAATGATACCTGGAGACATTCCAAATATGGCTCTTCCATTCCATGCGTCTACATATTTGAGCCACCAGATCAACTCTTCTCTTGTGTCTGATGAAAGGTACACTACATCCGTGTATTGCCTGAATAGAGTCTGACAAGAAACCCACAATGCGAGTCAGCATCTGAAGGGAGATCCGATCTTTGCGCAACACAACTTTCCTTCCGGATAAATTTCATCTTTGTCTTGGTTGAACTGAGTAAAGCCTTATTTGAAACTAGCACAAACCCAAGGAACTCTATGTTCCTGGAAGGCGTCAACTCCGATTTTTCCCAATTTATGCAAAAACGCAGATCTGTCAAAAGATGAATCATCCATTTGGCACGTTTCTGAACCGTATACCAATCCTGTGACATTATCAACATGTCGTCTAGATAAATGATCATCCTGACCCCCCTGCTTCTTAAAATATTGACTATAGGTTTCATCAATTGGATTTGAGGTGAAAGATCAGAGTGGACATATAAATTTGGGTATCATTAGTGTATCTTTAGGACCTATTAGGGCTCCATACCTCGGAAGTGTCCCTCTTTAGGAGATATTAGGGGTTACCTATCTTCCAAGTGTCCCTCTTTAGGAGATATTAGGGCTCCATGCCTCCCAAGTCTCCCTCTGTAGGAGTTATAGGGGTCCATACCAACCAAGTTTCTCTCTTTAGCAGATATAAGGGCTCCATACCTTCCAAGTGTCCCTTTTTTGGAGATATTAGGGGTCCATACCTCCCAAGTGTCCCTCTTTAGAGATATTAGGGGTCTGTACCTCCCAAGTGTCTCTCTTTAGCAGATACTAGCAATGTGGGACGGCGTTGCCCGTCATGTTATGACCATTGGGCGCATGTGTGTGAAATGCAGACACACTGATAAACACAGACATATGCAACACACAGGCAGACACATACCATACATCCCAAGTGTCCCTCTTTAGGAGGGCCAAATCCCTCTGTCCCTCTTTCCCACCCTGTTGTCCCTCTTTTTAGGAGGTCAGACTGTGTGCAGGGCCGGCTCCACCTATAGGCGAGGTAGGCGCCGGCCTAGGGCGCACACGTACTGGGGGCGCGGGCATGCAGCGGAGAAGAGCTGTGCCCGCACACACCATGCTGGGAACCAGAACACAGTCAGGTCTGTGTTGCTACAGCGCTCCCTCATTGGGTCGGATCTTTAGTAATGCAGAGCGCGCTGGGAGTTGGAGCTGATAGGGGCAAGTTGGAGCTGAGGGGGCATAGTGGAGCTGCTGGGGGCAAGTTGGAGCTGATGGGGGTAAGTTGGAGCAGATGGAGGTCAAAGTGGAGCGGATGGGGGTCAAAGTGGAGCTGAAGGGGGGGCAAAGTGGAGCTGGTGGGGGCAAGTTGGAGTGGATGGGGGGCAAAGTGGAGCTGATGGGGGCAAGTTGGAGCTGCTGGGGGGCAAAGTGGAGCCGATGGGGGTAAGTTGGAGCTGATAGGGGCAAGTTGGAGCTGATAGGGGCATAGTGGCACTGAAGGGGGGGCAAAAGTGGAGCTGGTGGGGGCAAGTTAGAGCGGATGGGGAGCAAAGTGGAGCTGATGGGGGCAAGTTGGAGCGGATGGTGGGCAAAGTGGAGCTGATGGAGGCAAGTTGGAGCTGCTGGGGGCATAGTGGAGCTGATGGGGGCAAGTTGGAGCTGCTGGGGGCATAGTGGAGCTGATGGGGGGCATAGTGGAGCGGATGGGGGGCATAGTGGAGCTGGTGGGGAAAACGTGGAGCTGGTGGGGGGAAAAGTGGAGCTGGTGGGGGTAAGTTGGAGTTGATGGGGGCAAAGTGGAGCTGATGGGGGCAAGTTGGAGCTGGTGGGGGGCATCTCTTACAGGCATCTCTAGATCAGGGGCAGACTGGCCCAGGGGGCAGAGAGAGGACAATCATGAAAAGAGGTTGGGTATAAGTAGGCAGGGTATAAAGGGGTGGGACACAAGGGGCGGAGCGAAATGGGCGGCAAAATTAGGTTTTGCCTAGGGTGGCAAAAATCCTTGCACCAGCCCTGACTGTGTGGTGTGTATTACTTTGCTCTACAGCAATAAAGCAATAAACTTCCGTATATGTGTTTATACATTACTCTGTGCAAATAAAATACTTTGGTCTTGCACTAAATCATTTATTCAGTTACATAAATAGCCAGTAATAGGTCATGAAATAACCTAAAAATTCTTACTAATGCCCCGCCCACCAGCCACGCCCCCAACAATATCACCTAAAACTACAGTGTCCCTCTTTGGCCATGTGAAATGTTGGGAGGTATGCACATACACACAGTGAGCAGCAGAAACATGCAAAAGACATGTACACACAGACACACTGGAGATGCACACATGGACACACATATGTAACATAGATGCACACACACACACAACATTTATGAGCAGAAACACATGCGCTCATGAGTTGTGCACCCCTCTGGCAGTCAAAGGGTTAAGGTATAGAGAGGCATGTCAGAGATAAATAGCAGTGGGAAGTGTATTCATACCTGGGAACATTGACTTGTGGAGTCCCTAGAGGGGACTGATGTGGTGCTGATGTGGAGAGAGCAATGGGGCAATCTGGGTTAAAAGTGGGAGGGGCTTAATCGCGAGTGGGGGCGGGGCTTAACATAAATGTGGAAAAGTGTTAGTAATAGGCTGGGGAAGGAGGAGAAGTGGGAGGGGAATGCAAGTTTGCAGTGTGAGGGGTTTGAACACACTCCCTGAGGGGTAAAACTTGATACACAACCCTGTGGCAGTCAGTGGGTTAAGTGTGAATCTGATGGCTGTCTGTCCTGTGTCTTGCATGGCAAATGATGACAGTGAAGAAATAATTCAGCAGAGGGCCTACCTCAACCCTTTGAGTGCCATTTTGTTCCCCTGGTGCTGCACTACAGGTCCTGCTGAGGCCACTGGGAGTCAGGGTGAGTGAGTGTGTGTGTGTGTGTCAGCCATATTTCTTTCTGGCTTTGTGTGTGTATGTGGTGCTGTGTGAGTAGGGCATGTGTGTGTGTGTGTGTGGTCTGTGTGTGTGAGTGGGACATGTGTGTGAGTTTGGTGCTTTGTGAGTGGGGCATGTGTGTTTGTCTGTGGTGTAGGATCAAGTGGCGGCCATATTGTTTTTTTCTGACTTTGATAGTGGTGGGCGGGCTGCATAGTGGGGGCGGGCCAACTCCCTGCATGACTGAATCACCCAATAGGAATAGTAACTCATGCTTTATGCCTCCCCTGGGTGTGTTTTGGCAGGCACAAAGTCTTCTTCTATCTATATATATATATAAAAGAAGACTTTGTGCCTGCCAAAACACACCCAGGGGAGGCATAAAGCAGGAGTTACTACTCCTATTGGGTGATTCAATCATGCAGGGAGTTGGCCTGCCCCCACTATGCAGCCCGCCCACCACTATCAAAGTCAGAAAAAAACAATATGGCCGCCACTTGCTCCTACACCACAGACAAACACACATGCCCCACTCACACACAGACCACCACACACACATGCCCCACTCACACAGCACCACACAAACACACACACATGCCCCACTCACACAGCACCACACACACACACATGCCCCACTTACACAGCACCAAACAGACATGCCCCCACTCACACACACAGCACCACACACACACACAAAGCCAGAAATACATATGGCTGACACACACACACACAGTCACTCACCCTGACTCCCAGAGGCCTCAGCAGGACCTGTACTGCAGCACCCGAGGAACAAAATTGCACTCAAAGGGTTAAGGTAGGTCCTCATTGCTCAATTATTTCTTCACTGTCATCATTTGCCATGCAAGACACAGGACAGACAGCCATCAGATTCACACTTAACCCACTGACTGCCACAGGGTTGTGTATCAAGTTTTACCCCTCAGGGAGTGTGTTCAAACCCCTCACACTGTAAACTTGCATTTCTCTCCCACTTCTCCTCCTTCCCCAGCCTATTACTAACACTTTTCCATATTTATGTTAAGCCCCGCCCCTACTCGCGATTAAGCCCCGCCCCCTTTTAACCCAGATTGCCCCATTTGTCTCTCCACATCAGCACCACATGAGGGACTCCACAAGTAAAAGTTCACAGGTATTACACACTCATGCCCCACTCACACAACACCAAACACCCATACACACACACAAAGCCAGAAAGAAAGATGGCTGACACACAGTCACTCACCTTGACTCCCAGTGCCCTCAGCAGGACCTGTAGTAAAGCCACTGAACGGTGCTGCATCACCAGGGGAACAAAATGGCACTCAAAGGGTTAAGGTAGGCCCTCATTGCTGAATTACTTCTTCACTGTCACCATTTGCCATGCAAGACACAGGACAGACAGCCATCAGATTCACACTTAACCCACTGACTGCCATAGGGTTCTGTATCAAGTTTTACCCCTCATGGAGTGTGTTAAAACCCCTCACACTGTAAACTTGCATTCTCCTCCCACTTCTCCTCCTTCCCCAGCCTATTACTAACACTTTTTCCACATTTATGTTAAGCCCCGCCCCCTACTCGCGATTAAGCCCCACCCACTTTTAACCCAGATTGCCCCATTTGTCTCTCCACATCAGCACCACATCAGTCCCCTCTAGGGACTTCACAAATCAATGTTCCCAGGTATGAACACACTTCCCACTGCTATTTAACTCTGACATGCCTCTCTATACCTTAACCCTTTGAGTGCCAGAGGGGTACACAACTCATGTGTTTCTGCTCATATATGTTGCGTGTCTGTGTGTGTACATCTCTGTTACATATGTGTGTCCATGTGTGCATCTCCAGTGTGTCTGTGTGTACATGTGTTTTGCATGTCTCTGCCGCTCACTGTGTGTATGTGCATACCTCCCAACATTTCACAGGGCCAAAGAGGGACACGTTAGTTTTAGGTGATATTATTGGGGGTGTGGCTGGTGGGCGGGGCATTAGTAAGAATTTTTAGGTTATTTCATGACCTATTACTGGCTATTTATGTAACTGAATAAATGATTTAGTTCAAGACCAAAGTATTTTATTTGCACAGACTAATGTATAAACACATATACTGAAGTTTATTGCTTTATTGCTGTACAGCAAAGTAATACACACCACACAGTCAGGGCTGGTGCAAGGATTTTTGCCACCCTAGGCAAAACCTAATTTTGCCGCCCATTTCGCTCCGCCCCTTGTGTCCCACCCCTTTATACCCTGCCTACTTATACCCAACCTCTTTTCATGATTGTCCTCTCTCTGCCCCCTGAGCCACTCTGCCCCTGTTCTGGAGATGCCTGTAAGAGATGCCCCCCACCAGCTCCAACTTGCCCCTTATCAGCTTCACTTTGGCCCACCAGTTCCACTTTGCCCCTATCAACTCCAACTTGCCCCCATCAGCTCCAACGTGCCCCCACCAGCTCCATTTTGCCCCCTCAGCTTCACTTTGCCCCCTCAGCTCCAACTTACCCCCATCAGCTCCACTTTGCCCCCCATCCTCTACAACTTACCCCCATCAGCTCCACTTTGCCCCCCATCCGCTCCAACTTGCCCCCACCAGCTCCACTATGCCCTCTCAGCTCCAACTTTCCACTATCAGCTCCACTATGCCCCCAGCAGCTCCAAATTGCCCCCTTCCGCTCCAACTTGCCCCACCAGCTCCACTTTGCCCCCCCTCAGCTCCAGCTTGCCCCCCCTCAGCTCCACTTTGACCCTCATCAGCTCCACTTTGACCCTCATCAGCTCCAACTTGCCCCCATCATCTCCAACTTGCCCCCACCAGCTCCACTATGCCCCCTCAGCTCCAGCTTTCCCCTAACAGCTCCAACTTGCCCCCATCATCTCCACTTTGCCCCACATCTGCTCCAACTTGCCCCCTCAGCTCCACTATGCCCCCTCAGCTCCAACTTGCCCCCATCACATACCTGTATCTCCCGCGCAGTCTTCTCTTCAGTAATGGAGAGCGCGGCGGGAGATCATGACTCCCAGCGCGCTCTGCATTACTAAAGATCCGACCAGATGAGGGAGCGCTGTAGCAACACAGACCTGACTGTGTTGTGGTTCCTGGCGTGGTGTGTGTGGGCGCACCTCTTCTCCGCTGCATGCCTGCGCCCCCAGTACGTGTGCGCCCTAGGCCGGCGCCTACCTCGCCTATAGGTGGAGCCGGCCCTGCACACAGTCTGACCTCCTAAAAAGAGGGACAACAGGGTGGGAAAGAGGGACAGAGGGATTTGGCCCTCAAAGAGGGACTGTCCCTCCTAAAGAGGGACACTTGGGATGTATGGTATGTGTCTGCCTGTATGCTGCATATGTCTGTGTTTATCAGTGTGTCTGCATTTCAAACACGTGCGCCCAATGGTCATAACATGACGGGCAACGCCGTCCCATGTTGCTAGTTTATATATATAGATATTAGGGTCCATACCTCCCAAGTGTCCCTCTTTAGGAGATATTAGGGATCCGTACCTCCCAAGTGTCCCTCATTAGGAGATATTAGGGATCCGTAGCTCTTAAGTGTCCCTCTATAGGAGATATTAGGGGTCCGTACCTCCCAAGTGTCCCTCTTCAGGAGATATTACGGGTCCATGCCTCCCAAGTGTCCCTCTTTAGGAGATATTAGGTGTCCATACCTCCCATGTGTCCCTCTTTCGGAGATATTAGGGGTCTGTACCTCCCAAGTGTCCCTCATTAGGAGATATTAGGTATCCATACCTCCCAAGTGTCCCTCTTTAGGAGATATTAGAGGTCCATACTTCCCAATGTCCCTCTTTAGGAGATATTACGGTCTATACCTCCCAAGTGTCCCTCTTTAGGAGATATTAGGGGTCCGTACCTCCCAAGTGTCCCTCTTTAGGAGATATTAGGGGACTGTACCTCCTAAGTGTCCCTCTTTTGAGATATTGGGGTCCATACCTCCCAAGTGTCCCTCTTTAGGAGATATTAGGGGTCTGTACCTCCCAAGTGTCCCTCTTTAGGAGATATTATGGGTCCATACCTTCCAAGTGTCCCTCTTTAGGAGATATTAGGGGTCCATACCTCCCAAGTGTCCATCGTTAGGAGATATTAGGGATCCCTAACTCCCAAGTTTCCCCCTTTAGGAGATATTAGAGGTACATACCTCCCAAGTGTCCATCTTTAGGAGATATTAGGGGTCTGTACCGCCCAAGTGTCCCTCTTTAGGAGATATTAGGGGTCTGTACCTCCCAAATGTCCCTCTTTATGAGATATTGGGGTCCATACCTCACAAGTGTCCCTCTTTAGGAGATATTAGGGGTCCATACCTCCCAAGTGTCCCTCTTTAGGAGATATTAGGGGTCTGTACCTCCCAGGTGTCCCTTTTTAGGAAATATTAGGGGACTGTACCTCCTAAGTGTCCCTCTTTAGGAGATATTAGGGGTATATACATCCCTAGTGTTCCTCTTAAGGAGATAGGTGTCTATACATCCCAGGTGTGCCACTTTCGGAGGGACAGTCCCTCTTTGAGATCCAAATCCCTCTTTCCCATAGGCAATTATGACTTGATTTTCCATCCTCTTTCACCTGGGAGCAATTAACCATCACTCCTCTTACCTCTAAACTTACAGCCCTTGTTCCTCAGGTAAACTCACAGCTTCTTGTCCCACCTCCTGCAAGAGCTGAAGCTGCCAGTGGCAGCCTTATCCCTATTGGCTGTGCAGGTGGGTACGACATCACATCAGCCAACAGGAATCAGCTGGAGTTCACAGCAGTAGAGTGGGTCTGTGCACTGAGAGATGTGATTTCTAATGCTGATTCTGTTCCTGCCAGTGGTGAGACTAGTACTGATTAACCTTTGAGTGCCAGTGGGGCTACACAGCGCATTGCTTTTGCATTGTGTTACATACTTCTTGGGCATACAAAGGGTTAACTGGTAAAACACAGAACTTGTATATGTTTATATTTGTTTATTTTTTCATGTTAGTTGTCCTTTTAATCAATTCTAAATTTGTAGAACTTTTCTAGCAGCTGACGAGGTTAACAGATATTGCAGCAGAATCCCGAGATGTGGATCCAAAATGGCTGCCTGCCCTTGGATATCTGGCACAGTTGGAAGGTATGAGCTGTGTGTGCAACAAAATAACATCCATTTGTAACTGTAGAAACTTCTTGGCAGTCACTGAGATTTGGATCTGCTCCTTAATTTCTGCCTTTCCCGCTGCCCTTTCCAGTGGGGATCTGTAGTCCATCCAGACACTGGTTACAGAATGTCTAGCAAACCTTCTGTTATACTACATGATACCTGTTCAGCCCCCCACACAGACACCGACACACGCATTTCCCCTAATTCTGTTTTGAAGTACATGCAGTCTTTCTCCTGTCTGTGCGGGTTGCATCATGATAACATTGTAACAGGCACGTGCACACATAGACACCAAGGGGGGCTTGAGCACCTGCCCTTTTTGTCCAAAGTGCCCTCGTGCCCTTTTAACAACAAAAAAAAAAAAATTGCCTCACCGTCCGCACTAACCCCCCCCACCACCCAGTCAGGTCTGTGCCTCCTTCAGGACAGACCTGTAGATGCTGCGCTCCCTCGTCGGCTCTTTAGTATTACAGAGCGCTGGGAGATGACATCATCTCCCAGCGCTCTGCATGAAGAGAAGACCGCGCGGGAGCTCCTGCAGCTACAGGTCTGTGCCAAAGGAGGCACATACAGACCTCTCCTGCCGCTGGACCACCAGGGAAGAGGTAGGAAACTGACACTGGGGGGCAATATGGATCTGATGGGGGCAAGATGGAGATGATGGCAATGTAGAGATGATGGGGCAATGTATGTGAGGGTAAGTTGGACCTGATGGCAATATGGAGCTGATGGGGGGCAATATGGAGATGATGGGGGCACTGTGAGGGTAAGTTGGAGCTAATGGGGCAATATGGAGCTGATGGAGCAATATGGAGCTGATGGGGGCAATATGGAGATGATGGGGGCAATATGGAGCTGACAGGGGACAATGTAAGGGAAATATGGAGATGATGAGAGGCAATGTGAGGGTAAGTTGGAGCTGATGGGGGCAATATGGAGATGATGGGGGCAATGTGAGGATAAGCCGGAACTGATGGGGCAATATGGAGATGATGGGGGTAATGTGAGGGTAAATTGGAGCTGATGGAACAATATGGAGCTGATGGGGCAATATGGAGATGATGGGGGTAATGTGGAGCTGATGGGGGCAATATGGAGCTGACAGGGGACAATTTAAGGGCAATATGGAGATGATGGGGGGGGCGATGTGGAGATTAGGAGCATTATGGAGGTGTCCAGTGGAGATGGTCAATGGGGGGGGGTCGCTTCAGATTTCTGTGCCTACAGGCTCCTGAGATGTAAATTATTTTCTTTTTTTTAAATATATATTTTGAATAAATAATTATGAGAAGTGCCCTTTTTTCCTTTGAGCCCCTGCCCCTCAAAATGTCTGTGCATGTCCCTGCATTGTAACTTAGTTGAAGTTGTTGAAAAAAAGACATTCTCATCAATTTCAACCTCTTTGTTGATCCACAAAAGTCGAGCAACAAACAATGACACCATTTCCAAACTGGGTAAAGGGAAATGCAGCTGACTTGGGAATTTTTATTTCCTACTAATCCTTCACCAGCCTTTTTTTTTTTTTTTTAACCAGGAATAATACAGTGAGATTGTCTCTCATTTTCAAATATGTCCTGGACTCATTTTCTCTACCTCAGAAGGGTGGAAGCAGGCCCGGACTAGCCATCGGCAGTGATGTAACAATAGGGGTCACACCTGTGACTGGGCCCGTCACTCCAGGGGCCTGGCCGCCCCCTGTGACCCCCTCGCCCGCAGCAGTCCCTTAGCTGATCCCGCACTTGGAGAGCCACTCTAGTAATACAGAGAGCTGGGAGATGACATCATCATGACATCATCTCCCAGCATCTGCATTACTAGAGCGGCGCGCGGGAGCTTCAGTTCTAGAGATCTGTGCCGAAGGAGGTACAGATCTGTCAAGCCGCTCCGCTAGACCACCAGGGACTGGAGGTAGGGGTATTGTGGAAGGGGCAATGTGGAGATGAAGGGGCAATGTGGAAGGGGCAATGTGGAGATGAAGGGGAAATGTGGAGATGAAGTGGAGATGGGGGCATTGTGGAGATGAAGGGGGCATTGTGGAGATGAAGTGGAGTTGGGGGCATTGTGGAGATGGGGGCATTGTGGAGATGAAGGGGGCAATGTGGAGATGAGGGGGCAATGTGGAGATGAAGGGGGCATTGTGGAGATGAGGGGGCAATGTGGAGATGAAGGGGGCATTGTGGAGATGAGGGGGCAATGTGGAGATGAAGGGGGCATTGTGGAGATGAAGGGGGGCATTGTGGAAGGGGCACTGTGGAGATGAAGGGGTAATTGTGGAGATGAAGGGGGCAATGTGGAGATGAAGGGGACATTGTGGAGATGAAGGGGGCAATGTGGAGATGAAGGGGACATTGTGGAGATGAAGGGGCAATGTGAAGATGGGGGGCAATGTGGATGAGGGGGCCAATGTGGTCAGGGGGCCCATGGCAATTCTTGCACCAGGGCCCGGTGGCTTCTAGTTACGCCTCTGGCCATCGGGCATACTGGGCATTTGCACGGTGGGCCGGTCCGGGCGTTTAAAAAAAATTAATCATTAAACGAGTTTGGGCCATCTTTCACTTACTGAAAGACTGCCACCTCGTCATAAGTTTCCTGGTGGGTAATCAACGTGCGGCCGTGTGGTGCACCGCACATGATTATAAGCTCCTCCCACGATCACCGTCGTCCGACAGCCCAACCCTGCGACAGTCAGTGTCAGTGAAGGCCGCCGCCGGCTGCTCGGCCGTAACTGCCCGGGCCTATTTTTTGTCCCAGTCTGTGCCTGGGTGGAAGGCTGAGTGGACTTTGACGGGACTAGAACCTGTGACCTTGAACAGATTCTACAGCTGGTGCATTAACCAAACGACCTATCTCACCAGCTTCCTGAGAGATATCCACTTACCTGGACAGGGAGACTCTCCAACTTTAAAATATAAAAGGGACCTCCTCCCTAGGTCAACAGCAATACAAAACAACTAGGAAAACAGCACAAAAAACAGTAGGAAAGTAGGAAATCGAAGTGTTGCTTCTATGTCTCTGTTTTGGCTGTTTTCTTAGTTCTTTCAGATTTCTCTTTTTTCCTACTAAGTAGACAACGCCTCTTCACTTTTACTGGATTGCAGAGAGGAGCTATCCGAGTTATTTAATATTTTTACCTATTCATTATCATTCCATTATCTGCATCAACATCATCCTTCATCCTCATTTCCATCAACATCAAATCATCTACGAGGCTGTGACTTCCCCTTAATAATTTTATTATGTTATTATTGTGCTATTATTATTAAGGGTTTCTATATATTATTTATATATATATACTAGTATGAAAGCCCGTATACACGGGCTAAAGTGCACCCAGCTGCCCCGGCTGCTGCCCTGGAGCCGGGAGCAGAGACAGGACGTGAGCCGTCTGGAGCGGGGCAGCGTGTTTGGCGAGTCTCTGCTGAGCAGTAGAGACTCGCTAAACGCGCTGATCTTTAGCGGGGAGCTCCAGACGGCTCACAGAGAAGTTCCCTGTGTGTGAAACCACACATGCACAGTAGAGACTCTCTACTACGAGCGTTCGGTTACGGCTCACAGTGAGTGACGCATTCTACCACGTTATGTAATAAGGATACCCTGTCATTTTCAAGGACTATTTTTTCACACTGGGCACACTGAATTTATTTCCTTATGGCGTGCTCAGAACTTTACTGCCTTACTTTGTATTTAACCCCTGGACTTTTATCACTGATGTTTTGCTCTACGTGATTTCTTATTTGCAAAACTGATTATTGTAACGGACCCCTCTGAGTCATTATGGTTTTATAAGGACCCAGAAGTGTTATGTCACTGTATTCCCCCCATTCCTGCGTGTTAAGCTGGGTATTCATCTCATTGTAAGGCCCCATGTGTATGTATTCAGTGTGTGTTACATGTTACCCATTACAATGTCGATAGGTAACTCCATGTTCAGCGAGTAGGTGTCTCCCTGCACTGTGCATAGTGTTGAAGGTTTTCTATTACTGGGCAGGTAGGCGCTCTTCTGATTGGTCATCTTTGTCTGTTCGACATGAAGGATCAGCAACTCTTAACATGACTTTACTTCCAAAAGCTGCCCCTTCAGAAGACAAGACATGGACTGTGTAGTGTCTACAGAAGGTAGCAGCTTTGCTAATCTGGACTGGGGTAATCCTTTTCCCATCTCTGCTCAATACGTGGCCATAGCCCAAGCTGAATGAGGACTGAAGCTCCTCTACGGTGCTCTGTTTATCTTCTTGAGACCCTTCAGACCCACAAACAGGCATCCCCCAGCCCTGAGGTCTAACCAGATATAGATCTATTGAGGTCCAAGATATGCAGCCTCTTCTGCTGCTCACGCTCAGGACTGGGATAGAAGGATGATAGAACAATGAGATATCTGTGTCACTGTTTCGTTTTTGAAGACATACTCTGAATACTATCTATCCAAAGTGTCTAAATGAACACACACAAATTTGCTCAATCATGATGTAGTTACAAAAAAAGCTGGACTCTCCAGTTGTGCCCCAAAATATACACTAATGTCGCTGATGCACACAAATTCCCCCACTTGTAAGGGTCCAATGTAAGAAAGTATATCAAAAAGTACTCAGTGTGCAGAGCCAATACCATATCCCAGGTAATCCAACATCAGAGAAAAACGTGTCCAATGACTTAACACACCCAACATATATATATATGACCAAAATATACATTAATTAAAATATTTAAAAATCATATAAAATTGAAATATGAGAACAAAGTATCAGACAACAAACACTTGATGATTATCATTATACATAAACTCATCCCTTTGTGCATGTACCCACATCCTTCCGGACATCTGTAACGTCAAAAGGGACCTGGGGGCAACACAACCCCTATATAATATCCTATATACGTGAGTCTCCCGTACCCATGCCGTTACTCCCGCAACCCGCAGCGCAGGCCACTCCTCCACCTACCGGGATCCTGGTACGCACAACCGGAGAACCACACAAATTGAATGAAAAATGTAGAAAAATATATAGGACTCTCAAAATGTAATAAACACTAAAGTGAGATATAACCCTGTGAACTACAAATTATTAGTGTAGTATGGTCCTTGTATGCGATGGCCACACAGTCTGATACACTACAGCATGGTGGATGCATTTCTTATATATCAGACTGTGGCCATCGCATACATGGACCATACTACACTAATGCAGTGATCACACTTTGGTGGTGTTCTCTCTGCCTTGCATTATCACTACTCTTCTGTAAAGCACGGTGTACCAGCATGGACCTATATACATAATACACGCAGCAGCCTACAATTACCATCAGCCACAGCTGGTCAATGAAATTTTTCAAACAACAACTGAGCAGCTGAACCAGGTTTGAGTGGCTGAGTAAAACCAAATAACTAGATTGTATTATATTATATCATACTAGTTGAACAGCCCGTTACACGGCCACAGTGCCTCTGGCAGCTGGTCGCGGGGCAGTCACGCGCAGCAGAGACTGCCCGCGGCACTGCTGATACAGAACTGGACGCTCCTTCGGAGTGCCCAGCTCTGTATCAGCCGCGGCGCGGGCAGTCTGTACTGCGCATGACTGCCGCACGTGCAGCAGTGTCTACTGCGCATGTCAGGCGTTACACACAACTTAGCGAATTATTATATAGGATAATCTTTATGTAGAAGTATAAATTCAAAATGCAACTGTCAATTGAAAAAGAAAAAAATGTCTGTCAATTAATAATCAATATGCACTGTATATTTTAGTTCCTAAAATGCAAAGTCTACTTTATTTTAATTTTTAAACATTGACCTCTCTCTGCTGTTTGCGGACAGACGTCTAACATGGCAGACTCCAGGGAGCACCTTGCTGGTGTATCGCCTTTTGAGAATGTAGATTAAAACCTGCAGAACCCCAGTAGTTAGGTTGGGGAACATTTGTAATTTAACCCTTTGAATGCCAGAGGGGTACGCAACGCATTGCTTTGCGTACCCCTCTGGCACTCAGTGGGTTACAAAAAAATAAAATGAAAACACAGAAATCCCTTTTTTTTTTAAATTCATGTTCATTTTGTAATTGTACTTGTAGAACAGATGTTCAACCACTAGGGTGTACCCTTGAGTCTGTCATGTCTGCCACAACTCAGTTTTCACCCATAGATAGGTTGTTGATCCAGGGAAATATTCAACTGCCATTTGGAGTGAGGAAGGAATTTTTTTTACTCATTTGGGGCTAAATTGGAAATGGCTTCAATGGTTTTTATTTATTTTTTATTTTGCCTTCCTCTGGATCAAAAGGTCTGATTTGGCATGGGCTGGACTTGATGGATGCAGGTCTTTTTTCAGCCTCATCAACTGAGTTACTATGTATTTCAACCTTTAAAGTGTTAGTAATGTCCACAAAAAAGTTTTTTGCATTTAGAAGAGCTTAAAAAGCTGAGCTAAATGCAAAAAAACGTATCTCTCAAACCGCTATGGTTTAAGAGATACAGGTGTTTAAAGTTTGATCTCTCCTACTTTCAATTGTAAAGCTGTCAGCAGGACACTCGTGTCGGCTGACACGGAAGCGCTTGAGAAGTGCCGAGATCTCGTTATTTACCACGAATCCCTTCATTGGAATGATCTAAAACATATGCCTGGTTTTCAAGCACTCGTTTTAGACCATTCCAATGAAGGGATTCGTAGTAAATAACGAGATCACAGCTCTGCTCAAGCGCCTCTGTGTCGGCCGACACGGATCTCCTGCTGACGGCTTTACAGCTGTCAGTAGGAGAGATCAAACTTTAAACGCCTGTATCTCTTAAACCATAGCGGTTTGAGAGATATGTTTTTTGCATTTAGCTCAGCTTTTTAAGGGGATAGTATTACTTCAAAATTACTATCCCTCATATTGTAGCCATTAATAAACCGAGTTAAATGACACCAGCGGCATCTCTCAAACCTTTATGGTATAAGAGATAGCCGCTTTCAAAGTTTCCTCTCCCCTGATGTCAGCGTTCTGCTGCCAGTAGGAGAATCCGGTCCCGGGACCGGCGGAGGCTCTTAAACAGAGCCGATATCTCGTTATATCGGCTCTGTTTAAGAGCCTCCGCCGGTCCTGGGACCGGATTCCCCTGTTGGCAGCAGAACACTGACAGCAGGGGAGAGGAAACTTTGAAAGCGGCTATCTCTTATACCATAAAGGTTTGAGAGATGCCGCTGGTGTCATTTAACTCAGTTTATTAAGGGCTACAATATGAGGGATAGTAATTTTGAAGTAATACTATCCCTTTAAGCTTTTCCAAATGCAAAAACTTTTTTGTGGACATTACTGACACTTTAACAGAGAAATCTTAGAAAAAAAAATATAACCCTTGAATAACAAAACAAAAACCTTGAGAGATGGCTTCCAAATATTTTCTTTTAACCCTCCGACTGCCACGCAATGTGGCACGCAAACGGTTACATGAAAATTCACGTTTTTTTTCCGGCTGAGCTGTTGGGAGATTTTTTTTTTATTAAAACCTTATTACAGACTAAACATTCGCACCGTTAGAGGAATACACTTGTTTTATGTACGAGGGTAAGCATAACCGCGCATTTCTTTCAATAAAAATGTACTGCATTAAAATGGAACTTTATTCCTAAATAACCCCCCCCCCCAATAATTAGAGAGTAAGTACAGGTTTATTAAGAAATCCTACTGCTTCTGAGACTGATGGGCCGACATCAGTGCAGACATCTCGTCTTAGAGACATGTGCGCGTCTGCTCTCTCCTGTCTCCTCTAGGAGGCGCTGCATTGTACCTTAAGGTAACAGGAAGGGACTGACAGGCATCAGTGAAGACATCTTGTCTTAGAGACATGTGCGCGCCTGCTCTCTCCTGTCTCCTCTAGGAGGCGCTGCATTGTACCTTAAGGTAACAGGAAGTGACTGACAGGCATAAGTGCAGACATCTTGTCTTAGAGACATGTGCGCGCCTGCTCTCTCCTGTCTCCTCTAGGAGGTGCTGCATTGTACCTTAAGGTAACAGGAAGGGACTGACAGACAGGCATCAGTGCAGACATCTTGTCTTAGAGACATGTGAGCGTCTGCTCTCTCCTGTCTCCTCTAGGAGGCGCTGCATTGTACCTTAAGGTAACAGGAAGTGACTGACAGGCATCAGTGAAGACATCTTGTCTTAGAGACATGTGCGCGCCTGCTCTCTCCTGTCTCCTCTAGGAGGCGCTGCATTGTACCTTAAGGTAACAGGAAGTGACTGACAGGCATAAGTGCAGACATCTTGTCTTAGAGACATGTGCGCGCCTGCTCTCTCCTGTCTCCTCTAGGAGGTGCTGCATTGTACCTTAAGGTAACAGGAAGGGACTGACAGACAGGCATCAGTGCAGACATCTTGTCTTAGAGACATGTGAGCGTCTGCTCTCTCCTGTCTCCTCTAGGAGGCGCTGCATTGTACCTTAAGGTAACAGGAAGTGACTGACAGGCATCAGTGCAGACATCTTGTCTTAGAGACATGTGTGTGCCTGCTCTCTCCTGTCTCCTCTAGGAGGCACTGCATTTTACCTTAAGGTAACAGGAAGTGACTGACAGGCATCAGTGCAGACATCTTGTCTTAGAGACATGTGTGCGCCTGCTCTCTCCTGTCTCCTCTAGGAGGTGCTGCATTGTACCTTAAGGTAACAGGAAGGGACTGACAGACAGGCATCAGTGCAGACATCTTGTCTTAGAGACATGTGAGCGTCTGCTCTCTCCTGTCTCCTCTAGGAGGCGCTGCATTGTACCTTAAGGTAACAGGAAGTGACTGACAGGCATCAGTGCAGACATCTTGTCTTAGAGACATGTGTGTGCCTGCTCTCTCCTGTCTCCTCTAGGAGGCGCTGCATTGTACCTTAAGGTAACAGGAAGTGACTGACAGGCATCAGTGCAGACATCTTGTCTTAGAGACATGTGTGCGCCTGCTCTCTACTGTCTCCTCTAGGAGGCGCTGCATTGTACCTTAAGGTAACAGGAAGGGACTGACAGACAGGCATCAGTGCAGACATCTTGTCTTAGAGACATGTGTGCGCCTGCTCTCTCCTGTCTCCTCTAGGAGGCGCTGCATTGTACCTTAAGGTAACAGGAAGGGACTGACAGACAGGCATCAGTGCAGACATCTTGTCTTAGAGACATGTGTGCGCCTGTTCTCTCCTGTCTCCTCTAGGAGGTGCTGCATTGTACCTTAAGGTAACAGGAAGGGACTGACAGGCATCAGTGCAGACATCTTGTCTTAGAGACATGTGTGCGCCTGTTCTCTCCTGTCTACTCTAGGAGGTGCTGCATTGTACCTTAAGGTAACAGGAAGAGAGTGGCGGCGCAAGAAGCCTGGCCGTCAGTTTCAGAAGAAGTAGGATTTCTTAATAATGCGGTACGTATCCTATATAATAATTTGCTAAATGTATGTTTGTCAGAAACTGTCATGCGCAGTACAGACTGCCCGTGCCGCTGCTGATAATGGAGCGGGGTGCTCCGAATTCAGACCTGCGCAGAGAGGACTACGGTCTGAATTCGTAGCGCCTCACTCCGTGTAAGCCGTGGCGCGGACAGTCTGTACTGTGCATGACTGCAGCACGGCTGTTGCTGGGTGGTACTGTGGTCCATTTACACGGGCTCTTCATCTAGTCTGTATTAATAAAAGGAGAAGGCTGGCAGAGTGCTAGATTCTCTGTCTCCAGCCACACCCAGGGTCGGCAGTAAGGAGGAGATATTCAGATCTTCTGTATACTGCCTGTCCAGGACATACAGGGGGGAGTGATTATCTCTGCAAGATTTGGTCTCCCCCACTACTTCCTCTTCTAAAAAACAAACATGCCCGTTCCACCCCCTGCCACTCGTGTATATCTCTGTAAGGAATTGCAGGGGCCTTCAATACATACACACACAACACCTATACTTACATGCAATACACACACACACAGATCACAATACATATACACGCACACAATACATGCAAAACACACATGCAATACATATGCACAACACAGGCACACAACACACATACGCACCACACACACAATACATACATGCATGCATGCAATACACATGCAAAGCACAAACAGACAATACTCAACACACACGCATAACACAAATACCCATAATACACACACAGTACACACATGCATGAAAAAACATGCACAACACACACACACACACATACAAGCAATACACACAGACACACAATACACATGTGCAACACATGCGCAAAACTCACACAACACACAAATAATACACACAATACATACAACACAAACACAATATATACACGCATAATACATACACACACACAACACAGACGACACACACAACACAAGGAGCACAACACACAGACAATATACACATTCACAACACTCATGCCCACAATACACACATCCAGGAAAAAACATAAACACAAGCATAACACACCACAACACACACAATATACCACAACGCACATGCCCAAATCATAAAAACAATACACACATGCACAATATAAACTCACATGCAATGCACACATGAACAACACACAATACAAACAAAATGCACACACACAATACACCACAACTCACACAATTACAACACACGTGCAAAACACACACATGCACCACACACATACACACTACATACAAGCAGTACACACACAATAAACATCCACATGCTCAACAACAAAAAAAACTCACAACACACACACACCCACAATACACATATAACACACGCAATACACACATGCACAAAAAAAAACACGCACAACACATACAAGCAATACACACAATACACCACAAACACGTCTAAAAAGCGTGCTCGCAAACCAGGCACACTTTGTAGACTGTTCCAAATAAGTATTTCTTTTTAAATTGAGCTATTGCGGATCTGCTGAAGAGCCACTTGTCCTTCATCGGACCAGGAACTCCTGCTGCCAGCTTACAGCTGACTTCGGGGGATATCGGAGGAGGATATCTCTCAAACCATAGCAGTTTGAGAGAGAGGATTTGTGTTATATCGTTCTTTTTTTTAACCCCTACAAAACTTTAAGCATTTTTATGGGACATTACTATCCCTTTAAGAACATTGTCTCCTGTATGGATTTACCTGGATGGGGGTGGGTGGGGGAGGAGTTATTTATTTTATACACATACACACCACATCTCGCTGCCTGACCACCATCATATATATATCTATACTAGCAATGTGGGACGGCGTTGCCCGTCATATTATTTACACAGAGAGACATTGTGTGAAACAGAAATATGCAGTGTTACAGACACGCACTTAAAGAGACAGTGTCACACACTGTGAAACACATACATACAGAGAGACACACACATACATGACGTATGTCAGATATGTAGACAGTGTCTGACAGACGCAGTAGTGATGTAGATATGCTGATAAGAGTTGTAAAAAATGTTTTAATTGCAGCTCTTCAGCTTGATGAATAAGGCCCTGTATCCTTACAGTTGAAGAGAGTGTGCTGCGTTACTTGATGAATAAGACCCTGTATCCTTACAGGTGAAGTGATTGTGCTGCGTTACTTGATGAATAAGACCCTGTATCCTTACAGGTGAAGTGAGTGTGCTGCGTTACTTGATGAATAAGACCCTGTATCCTTACAGGTGAAGTGAGTGTGCTGCGTTACTTGATGAATAAGACCCTGTATCCTTACAGGCGAAGTGAGTGTGCTGCGTTACTTGATGAATAAGACCCTGTATCCTTACAGGCGAAGTGAGTGTGCTGCGTTACTTGATGAATAAGACCCTGTATCCTTACAGGCGAAGTGAGTGTGCTGCGTTACTTAATGAATAAGGGCCTGTATCCTTACAGTTGAAGTGAGTGTGCTGCGTTACTTGGTGAATAAGGGCCTGTATCCTTACAAATGAAGTGAGTGTGCTGTGTTACTTGGTGAATAAGGCCCTGTATCCTTACAGATGAAGTGAGTGTGCTGTGTTACTTGGTGAATAAGGCCCTGTATCCTTACAGATGAAGTGAGTGTGCTGTGTTACTTGGTGAATAAGGCCCTGTATCCTTACAGATGAAGTGAGTGTGCTGTGTTACTTGATGAATAAGGCCCTGTATCCTTACAGTTGAAGTGAGTGTGCTGTGTTACTTGATGAATAAGGCCCTGTATCCTTACAGTTGAAGTGAGTATGCTGTGTTACTTGGTGACTAAGGCCCTGTATCCTTACACTTGTAGTGAGTGTGCTGTGTTACTTGATGAATAAGGCCCTGTATCCTTACAGTTGTAGTGAGTGTGCTGTGTTACTTGATGAATAAGGCCCTGCATCCTTACAGTTGTAGTGAGTGTGCTGCGTTACTTGATGAATAAGACCCTGTATCCTTACAGGTGAAGTGAGTGTGCTGCGTTACTTGATGAATAAGACCCTGTATCCTTACAGGTGAAGTGAGTGTGCTGTGTTACTTGATGAATAAGACCCTGTATCCTTACAGGTGAAGTGAGTGTGCTGTGTTACTTAATGAATAAGGGCCTGTATCCTTACAGTTGAAGTGAGTGTGCTGTGTTACTTGGTGACTAAGGCCCTGTATCCTTACACTTGTAGTGAGTGTGCTGTGTTACTTGATGAATAAGGCCCTGTATCCTTACAGTTGTAGTGAGTGTGCTGTGTTACTTGATGAATAAGGCCCTGCATCCTTACAGTTGAAGTGAGTGTGCTGTGTTACTTGATGAATAATGCCCTGTATCCTTACAGTTGAAATGAGTATGCTGTGTTACTTGATGAATAAGGCCCTGTATCCTTACAGTTGAAGTGAGTGTGCTGTGTTACTTGATGAATAAGGCCCTGCATCCTTACAGTTGAAGTGAGTGTGCTGTGTTACTTGATGAATAAGGCCCTGTATCCTTACAGTTGAAGTGAGTGTGCTGTGTTACTTGATGAATAATGCCCTGTGTCCTTACAGTTGAAATGAGTATGCTGTGTTACTTGATGAATAAGGCCCTGTCGCCTTACAGTTGAAGTGAGTGTGCTGTGTTACTTGATGAATAAGGCCCTGCATCCTTACAGTTGAAGTGAGTGTGCTGTGTTACTTGATGAATAAGGCACTGTATCCTTACAGTTGAAGTCAGTGTGCTGTGTTACTTGTAGAAGGTCACAGTGAAAAGATGTTTGTGAGTAAAGGAATAATTTAGATTACAGCAGTGGATACTGCAGTACATTTGAAGAAATAGGTTGGCAGACAGAGGGTAAAGTGACAGATGCAGTGATAGATAATGTAATAGTGATGTGGGAGTAAAATGGCGAGATTGGGACTATGGATGAATGGCAAGGGGATAGGTGAGTGGGGGTGACAAGGGAGGAGGAGATGACAGATTGAGGAGAGGAGGGACAGTGAAGTGTTACAGTAAAGTAATGGGTGAGGGGGAGAAATGACTATACATAGACAGTGAAGTAGACATGAAGTACAGGGCTGTACGGTTACTGCATTATACAGACATAGTGTAGCAGTTGGTTGGAGTGAAGCACTTTAACTCTGAGTGTGAGAGAGGTACACAACACATTGCTGTGTAATGAGTTGTATAGTCCTCTGGCAGTGAAAGGGTTAAGTGACACATGTTGGGTGCTCCTTGCATTAGTGAGCCGTGGTGGTCAGCTGGGACAGAACCGGATTATTTGTCCATGGGCCGTAGGCAAGGGATCAATAGAGGGACCCCTAACAGCTAATAGGCTTCAAAACAGGAAGGCTCATATACTAAGGAAAGTGGTGGAATTTTGTGGAAAAGTAACAGAAGTACAGGGAACAATACCCATTTATTTAAATGGGCGTTTTAACGTCTTCAACGCTAGAGAGGTCAGCAAAGCATTTTCCTTGTTCTGTATGGTACAGATGAATTGTTCCTCTTTGTGTTAGTGCATCAGCCTCACAGATCACAGTGCGCAGTCAGCTGCTGCAAGAGCCAAAAGTATAAATGGGTTTAAATTAATGGGGTAAGAGTATAACTGTATGGGCCTTATGTATCAAGATAAAGGGTGCAACTCCAAAAAAACTGACACCATAGGGTTGAATTGAAAATTCAGGAAAATCGTGCTGACATAAATGGGGCTTTAACCCCTTGAATGCTACAATGGTCCCCAACGCGTTGCTTTGGCAATGTGTTTGCATTGTCTGTAGCATTCATGGAATTAATAGTCTCATTGAAATCAATGCACATTTTCAAAGAAATCAGTTTAACCCTGCGGGCCACTTGTGAGGAAAGAGTGGGCTGCACAATACCCAAATGTGAAAGCTTTCCAAACAGATATTAACACTTTGAGTGACAGAGGTACGCAGAGCAATGTGCTGCATATCATCTCTGGTACTCCAAGGGTTAATGGGCTTAACCCTCTGAGTGCCAGAGAGGTATCCAAGGCATTGCAACAGCACTCAAAGGGTTAAATTGAAACAAAGTGAGTCCATCAGCCCCAGTTCTTAGCATGGAAACTGAACATCTGTGTGTTCTAACCTATTCCCCAGCTGACTCTGAGTGTCCCAGTGTGTCTCTGAAAGAAGTGATCAATGTGTGGCTCCCCAGCAAAATGGGAGCTGCTGGTTGGTGGGTTATAGTATTGTGCCATGAGTTGTTTACTGTAGGAGTTGTAAGTCGACATAAGTGATGTAGCAGTAGGTGAGTTGTGGAGGAGAGGGCTAACCCTCTGACTGCCAGAGGGGTACGCATTGCAATGTATGCGTACCCCTCTGACACTCAAAGGGTTAAGGTAGGCTGGCCAGATCTCACCTTTAACCGGGGACACATAGGAAATAGCCATTTTGCAGAACTTCACTGAAATGAAAGCAGTCCTGCAGTATGCATTTTTCCTATGCGTCCCCGGTTAAAGGTGAGGTCTGGTCAGCCTAGGTTAAGACTGATGTTGGGGGACGGGCTAACTGTTCCTTACAGCCGCCCCTGGGTGTGTGTGGCAGGGGACGCAGGTTTTCTCTCTTATATATATATACACTACCAATGTGGGACGTGTTAGGCGCACGTGTGTGAAATGTAGACACACTGATAAACACAGACATATGCAACACACAGGCAGACACATACACACAGTGAGCGGCAGAGACATGCAAAAGACATGCACACACACACCGGAGATGGAGACATGCACACAAATATGTAACAGAGATGTACACACACACACAACATATATGCGCAGAAACACATGCGTGCATGAGTTGTGCACCCCTCTGGCACTCAAATGGTTAATTTATAGAGAGGCATATCAGAGATAAATAGCAGTGGGAAGTGTATTCATACCTGGGAACTTTGACTTGTGGAGTCCCTGGAAGGGAGTTATGTGGTGCTGATGTGGAGAGAGCAATGGGGCAATCTGGGTTAAAAGTGGGTGGGGCTTAATCGCGAGTAGGGGCGGGGCTTAACATAAATGTGGAAAAGTGTTAGTAATAGGCTGGGGAAGGAGGGAAATGCAAGTTTACAGCGTGAGGTTGTTGAACACACTCCCTGAGGGGTAAAACTTGATACACAACCCTGTGGCAGTCAGTGGGTTAAGTGTTAATCTGATGGCTGTCTGTCCTGTGTTTTGCATGGCAAATGATGACAGTGAAGAAGTAATTCAGCAATGAGGGCCTATTTTAACCCTCTGAGTGCCATTTTGTTCCCCTGGTGCTGTAGTACCCTTCAGTAGCTGTAGTACAGGTCCTGCTGAGGCCACTGGGAGTGAGGGTGAGTGACTGTGTGTCAGCCATATTTCTTTCTGGCTTTGTGTGTGTTTGGTGCTATGTGAGTGGGACATGTGTGTGTAATACCTGGGAACTTTTACTTGTGGAGTCCCTCATGTGGTGCTGATGTGGAGAGAGCAATGGGGCAATTTGGGTTAAAAGTGGTCGGGGCTTAATCGTGAGTAGGGGGCGGGGCTTAAGAGAAATGTGGAAAAGTGTTAGTAATAGGCTGGGGAAGGAGGAGAAGTGGGAGAGAAATGCAAGTTTACAGTGTGAGGGGTTTGAATACACTTCCTGAGGGGTAAAGCTTGATACACAACCCTGTGGCAGTCAGTGGGTTAAGTGTGTACCTGATGTCTGTCCGGGTGAGTGACTGTGTGTCAGCCATATTTCTTTCTGGCATTTGTGTGTGTGAGTGGGGCATGTGTGTGTGTCAGCCATATTTCTTTCTGGCTTTTGTGTGTGTGGTGCTGTGTGAGTGGGGCATGTGTGTGTTTGTCTGTGGTGTAGGAGCAAGTGGAGGCCATATTGTTTTTTTCTGACTTTGATAGTGGTGAGCGGGCTGCATAGTGGGGGTGGGCCAACTCCCTTCGGCCACTGCAATTGGTGTGAAAATCACACCTCCATTGAATCACCCAATGGGAAGAGTAACCCCTCCTTATTGCCACCCCTGGATGTGTGTGTCTCCTGAGGAGACATAAATTATGCAATGAGCCTTTCTCTTTTATATATATATAGATGGTTATCAGGCAGTGAGTTGTGGTGTGTGTGTGTGTATATCATATATCTATATATATAAAAGAGAAAGGCTCATTGCATAATTTATGTCTCCTCAGGAGACACACACACCCAGGGGTGGCAATAAGGAGGGGTTACTGTTCCCATTGGGTGATTCAATGGGGGTGTGATTTTCACACCAATTGCAGTGGCCGAAGGGAGTTGGCCCGCCCCCACTATGCAGCCCGCCCACCACTATCAAAGTCAGAAAAAAACAATATGGCCGCCACTTGCTCCTACACGACAGACAAACACACTCATGCCCCACTCACACAGCACCACACACACATGCCCCACTCAAACACACAAAAGCCAGAAAGAAATATGGCTGACACACACACACATGCCCCACTCACACACACAAATGCCAGAAAGAAATATGGCTGACACACAGTCACTCACCCTGACTCCCAGTGGCCTCAGCAGGACCTGTACTACAGCCACTGAGGAACAAAATGGCACTCAAAGGGTTAAGGTAGGTCCTCATTGCTCAATTATGTCTTCACTGTCATCATTTGCCATGCAAGACACAGGACAGACAGCTACACACTTAACCCACTGACTGCCACAGGGTTGTGTATCAAGTTTTACCCCTCAGGAAGTGTGTTCAAACCCCTCACACTGTAAACTTGCATTTCTCTCCCACTTCTCCTCCTTCCCCAGCCTATTACTAACACTTTTCCACATTTCTCTTAAGCCCCGTCCCCTACTCACGATTAAGCCCCGCCCACTTTTAACCCAGATTGCCCCATTGATCTCTCCACATCAGCACCACATAACTCCCTTCCAGGGACTCCACAAGTCAAAGTTCCCAGGTATAAATACACTTCCCACTGCTATTTATCTCTGACACGCCTCTCTATACATTAACCATTTGAGTGCCAGAGGGGTGCACAACTCATGCACGCATGTGTTTCTGCGCATATATGTTGAGTGTGTGTGTGTGTACATCTCTGTTACATATTTGTGTGCATGTGTGCATCTCCGGTATGTGTGTGCATGTCTCTGCCGCTCACTGTGTGTATGTGTCTGCCTTTGTGTTGCATATGTCTGTGTTTATCAGTGTGTCTACATTTCACACACGTGCGCCCAACACCGTCCCACATTGGTAGTGTGTATATATATATAAGAGAGAAAACCTGCGTCCCCTGCCACACACACCCAGGGGCGGCTGTAAGGAACAGTTAGCCTGCCCCCCAACATCAGTCTTAACCTAGGCTGATCAGACCTCACCTTTAACCGGGGACGCATAGGAAAAATGCATACTGCAGGACTGCTTTCATTTCAGTGAAGTACTGCAAAATGGCTATTTCCTATGTGTCCCCGGTTAAAGGTGAGATCTGGTCAGCCTACCTTAACCCTTTGAGTGTCAGAGGGGTACGCATACATTGCAATGCGTACCCCTCTGGCAGTCAGAGGGTTAGCCCTCTCCTCCATAACTCATCTACTGCTACATCACTTCTCTCGACTTACAACTCCTACAGTAAACAACTCATGGCACAATACTATAACCCACCAACCAGCAGCTCCCATTTTGCTGGGGAGCCACACATTGATCATTCTTTCAAAGACACACTGGGACACTCAGAGTCAGCTGGGGAATAGGTTAGAACACACAGATGTTCAGTTTCCATGCTAAGAACTGGGGCTGATGGACTCACTTTGTTTCAATTTAACCCTTTGAGTGCTGTTGCAATGCCTTGGATACCTCTCTGGCACTCAGAGGGTTAAGCCCATTAACCCTTGGCGTACCAGAGATGATATGCAGCACATTGCTCTGCGTACCTCTGTCACTCAAAGGGTTAATATCTGTTTGGAAAGCTTCCACATTTGGGTATTGTGCAGCCCACTCTTTCCTCACAAGTAGCCCACAGGGTTAAAATGATTTCTTTGAAAATGTCCATTGATTTCAATGAGACTATTAATTCCATGAATGCAACAAACAATGCAAACACAATGCAAAAGCAACGCGTTGGGGACCATTGTAGCATTCAAGGGGTTAAAGCCCCATTTATGTCAACACGATTTTCCTGAATTTTCAATTCAACCCTATGGTGTCAGTTTTTTTGAGTTGCACCCTTTATCTTGATACATAAGGCCCATACAGTTATACTCTTACCCCATTAATTTAAACCCATTTATACTTTTGGCTCTTGCAGCAGCTGACTGTGCACTGTGATCTGTGAGGCTGATGTACTAACACAAAGAGGAACAATTCATCTGTACCATACAGAACAAATACAATGCTTTGCTGATCTCTCTAGCGTTGAAGACGTTAAAACGCCCATTTAAATAAATAGGTATTGTTCCCTGTACTTCTGTTACTTTTCCACAAAATTCCACCACTTTTCTTAGTATATGAGCCTTCCTGTTTTGAAGCCTATTAGCTGTTAGGGGTCCCTCTATTGATCCCTTGCCTACGGCCCATGGACAAATAATCCGGTTCTGTCCCAGCTGACCACCACGGCCCACTAATGCAAGGAGCGCCCAGCATGTGTCACTTATCCCTTTCACTGCCAGAGGACTATACAACTCATTACACAGCAATGTGTTGTGTACCTCTCTCACACTCAGAGTTAAAGTGCTTCACTCCAACCAACTGCTACACTATGTCTGTATAATGCAGTAACCCTACAGCCCTGTATTTCATGTCTATTTCACTGTCTATGTACAGTCATTTCTCCCCCTCACCCATTACTTTACTGTAACACTTCACTGTCCCTCCTCTCCTCAATCTCTCATCTCCTCCTCCCTTGTCATCCCCACTCACCTATCCCCTTGCCATTCATCCATAGTCCCAATCTCGCCATTTTACTCCCACATCACTATTACATTATCTATCACTGCATCTGTCACTTAACCCTCTGTCTGCCAACCTATTTCTTCAAATGTACTGCAGTATCCACTGCTGTAATCTAAATGAATCCTTTACTCACAATCATCTTTTCACTGTGACCTTCTACAAGTAACACAGCACACTGACTTCAACTGTAAGGATACAGGGCCTTATTCATCAAGTAACACAGCACACTGACTTCAACTGTAAGGATACAGGGCCTTATTCATCAAGTAACAGCACACTCACTTCAACTGTAAGGATACAGGGCCTTATTCACCAAGTAACACAGCACACTCACTTCAACTGTAAAGATACAGGGCCTTATTCACCAAGTAACACAGCACACTCACTTCAACTGTAAGGATACAGGGCCTTATTCACCAAGTAACACAGCACACTCACTTCAACTGTAAAGATACAGGGCCTTATTCATCAAGTAACACAGCACACTCACTACAACTGTAAGGATACAGGGCCTTATTCACCAAGTAACACAGCACACTCACTTCAACTGTAAGGATACAGGGCCTTATTCATCAAGTAACACAACACACTCACTTCAACTGTAAGGATACAGGGTCTTATTCATCAAGTAACACAGCACACTCACTTCAACTGTAAGGATACAGGGCCTTATTCATGAAGCTGAAGAGCTGCAATTAAAACATTTTTTACAAATCTTATCAGCATATCTACATCACCACTGCGTCTGTCACACACTGTCTACATATGTGACATACGTCCATGTATGTGTGTGTCTATCTGTAGGTATGCATTTCACAGTGTGTGACACACTCTGTCTCTTTAAGTGCGTGTCTGTAACCCTGCATATTTCTGTTTCACACAATGTCTCTCTGTGTAAATAATATGACGGGCAACGCCGTCCCACATTGCTAGTATATATATACACATATATCCCTCTGAGTGCTTTGCAATGCATTCCATACCACTGGCACTCAAAGGGTTAAACACCACAACTCAATGCCTGACAACCATCACATATATATACCACAACTCACTGTCTGACAACCATCACATAGATATACATATATACACCACAACTCACTGCCTGACAACCATCACATAGATATACATATATACACCACAACTCACTGCCTGACAAACATCACATAGATATACCACAACTCACTGTCTGACAACCATCACATAGATATACATATATACACCACAACTCACTGCCTGAAAACCATCACATAGATACACATATATACACCACAACTCACTGCCTGACAACCATCACATAGATATACATATATACACCACAACTCACTGCCTGACAACCATCACATAGATATACATATATACACCACAACTCACTGCCTGACAACCATCACAGATACACATATATACACCACAACTCACTGCCTGACAACCATCACATAGATATACATATATACACCACAACTCACTGCCTGACAACCATCACATAGATATACATATATACACCACAACTCACTGCCTGACAACCATCACATAGATATACATATATACACCACAACTCGCTGCCTGACAACCATCACATAGATATACATGTATACACCACAACTCACTGCCTGACAACCGTCACATAGATATACATATATACACCACAACTCACTGCCTGACAACCATCACATAGATATACATATATACACCACAACTCACTGCCTGACAACCATCACATAGATACACATATATACACCACAACTCACTGCCTGACAAACATCACATAGATATACATATATATATACACCACAACTCACTGCCTGACAACCATCACATAGATATACATATATATATATACACCACAACTTACTGCCTGACAACCATCATATAGATATACATATATACACCTCAACTCACTGCCTGACAACCATCACATAGATATACATATATACACCACAACTCACTGCCTGACAACCATCACATAGATATACATATATACACCACAACTCACTGCCTGACAAACATCACATAGATATACATATATACACCACAACTCACTGCCTGACAACCATCACATAGATATACATATATATATATACACCACAACTCACTGCCTGACAACCATCACATAGATATACATATATACACTACAACTCACTGCCTGACAACCATCACATAGATATACATATATACACCACAACTCACTGCCTGACAATCATCACATAGATACACATATATACACCACAACTCACTGCCTGACAACCATCACATAGATATACATATATACACCACAACTCACTGCCTGACAACCATCACATAGATATACATATATACACCACAACTCACTGCCTGACAATCATCACATAGATACACATATATACACCACAACTCACTGCCTGACAACCATCACATAGATATACATATATACACCACAACTCACTGCCTGACAACCATCACATAGATATACATATATACACCACAACTCACTGCCTGACAACCATCACATAGATATACATATATACACCACAACTCACTGCCTGACAACCATCACATAGATATACATATATACACCACAACTCACTGCCTGACAATCATCACATAGATATACATATATACACTACAACTCACTGCCTGACAACCATCACATAGATATACATATATATATATACACCACAACTCACTGCCTGACAACCATCACATAGATATACATATATACACCACAACTCACTGCCTGACAACCATCACATAGATATACATATATACACCACAACTCACTGCCTGACAACCATCACATAGATATACATATATACACCACAACTCACTGCCTGACAACCATCACATAGATATACATATATACACCACAACTCACTGCCTGACAACCATCACATAGATATACATATATACACCACAACTCACTGCCTGACAACCATCACATAGATATACATATATACACCACAACTCACTGCCTGACAACCATCACATAGATATACATATATACACCACAACTCACTGCCTGACAACCATCACATAGATATACATATATACACCACAACTCACTGCCTGACAACCATCACATAGATACACATATATACACCACAACTCACTGCCTGACAACCATCACATAGATACACATATATACACCACAACTTACTGCCTGACAACCATCATATAGATATACATATATACACCTCAACTCACTGCCTGACAACCATCACATAGATATACATATATACACCACAACTCACTGCCTGACAACCATCACATAGATATACATATATACACCACAACTCACTGCCTGACAAACATCACATAGATATACATATATACACCACAACTCACTGCCTGACAACCATCACATAGATATACATATATACACCACAACTCACTGCCTGACAACCATCACATAGATATACATACATACACCACAACTCACTGCCTGACAACCATCACATAGATATACATATATACACCACAACTCACTGCCTGACAACCATCACATAGATACACATATATACACCACAACTCACTGCCTGACAAACATCACATAGATATACATATATACACCACAACTCACTGCCTGACAACCATCACATAGATATACATATATACACCACAACTCACTGCCTGACAACCATCACATAGATATACATATATACACCACAACTCACTGCCTGACAACCATCACATAGATATACATATATACACCACAACTCACTGCCTGACAACCATCACATAGATATACATATATACACCACAACTCACTGCCTGACAACCATCACATAGATATACATATATACACCACAACTCACTGCCTGACAACCATCACATAGATACACATATATACACCACAACTCACTGCCTGACAAACATCACATAGATATACATATATACACCACAACTCACTGCCTGACAACCATCACATAGATATACATATATATATACACCACAACTCACTGCCTGACAACCATCACATAGATATACATATATACACCACAACTCACTGCCTGACAACCATCACATAGATATACATATATACACTACAACTCACTGCCTGACAACCATCACATAGATATACATATATATATACACCACAACTCACTGCCTGACAACCATCACATAGATATACATATATACACTACAACTCACTGCCTGACAACCATCACATAGATATACATATATATATACACCACAACTCACTGCCTGACAACCATCACATAGATATACATATATACACCACAACTCACTGCCTGACAACCATCACATAGATATACATATATACACTACAACTCACTGCCTGACAACCATCACATAGATATACATATATATATACACCACAACTCACTGCCTGACAACCATCACATAGATATACATATATACACCACAACTCACTGCCTGACAACCATCACATAGATATACATATATACACCACAACTCACTGCCTGACAACCATCACATAGATATACATATATACACCACAACTCACTGCCTGACAATCATCACATAGATATACATATATACACAACTCACTGCCTGACAACCATCACATAGATATACATATACACACCACAACTCACTGCCTGACAATCATCACATACATATACACACCACAACTCACTGCCTGACAACCATCATTTAAATATACACCACAACTCACTGCCTGACAACCATCACATAGATATACATATATACACCACAACTCGCTGCCTGACAAACATCATTTAAATATACACCACAACTCACTGCCTGACAACCATCACATAGATATACATATATACACCACAACTCACTGCCTGACAACCATCACATAGATATACATATATACACCACAACTCACTGCCTGACAATCATCACATACATATACACACCACAACTCACTGCCTGACAACCATCACATAGATACACATATATACACCACAACTCACTGCCTGACAACCATCACATAGATATACATATATACACCACAACTCGCTGCCTGACAACCATCACATAAATATATACACCACAACTCACTGCCTGACAACCATCACATAGATATACATATATACACCACAACTCACTGCCTGACAACCATCACATAAATATACATATATATATACACCACAACTCACTGCCTGACAACCATCACATAGATACACATATATACACCACAACTCACTGCCTGACAACCATCACATAGATATACATATATACACCACAACTCACTGCCTGACAACCATCATATAGATATACATATATACACCACAACTCACTGCCTGACAACCATCACATAGATATACATATATATATACACCACAACTCACTGCCTGACAACCATCACATAGATATACATATATACACCACAACTCACTGCCTGACAACCATCACATAAATATACACACCTCAACTCACTGCCTGACAACCATCACATAGATATACATATATACACAATTCACTGCCTGACAACCATCACATAGATACACATATATACACCACAACTCACTGCCTGACAACCATCACATAGATATACATATATACACCACAACTCACTGCCTGACATCCATCACATAGATATACATATATACACCACAACTCACTGCCTGACAACCATCACATAGATATACATATATACACCACAACTCACTGCCTGACAACCATCACATAGATATACATATATACACCACAACTCACTGCCTGACAACCATCATATAGATATACATATATACACCTCAACTCACTGCCTGACAACCATCACATAGATATACATATATACACCACAACTCACTGCCTGACAACCATCACACAGATACACATATATATACACACCACAACTCACTGCCTGACAACCGTCACATAGATATACATATATACACCACAACTCACTGCCTGACAACCATCACATAGATATACATATATACACTACAACTCACTGCCTGACAACCATCACATAGATACACATATATACACCACAACTCACTGCCTGACAACCGTCACATAGATATACATATATACACCACAACTCACTGCCTGACAACCATCACATAGATACACATATATACACCACAACTCACTGCCTGACAAACATCACATAGATATACATATATATATACACCACAACTCACTGCCTGACAACCATCACATAGATATACATATATATATATACACCACAACTCACTGCCTGACAACCATCACATAGATATACATATATACACCACAACTCACTGCCTGACAACCATCACATAGATATACATATATATACACCACAACTCGCTGCCTGACAACCATCACATAGATATACATATATACACCACAACTCACTGCCTGACAACCATCACATAGATATACATATATACACCACAACTCACTGCCTGACAACCATCACATAGATATACATACATACACCACAACTCACTGCCTGACAACCATCACATAGATATACATATATATACACCACAACTCACTGCCTGACAACCATCACATAGATATACATATATACACCACAACTCACTGCCTGACAACCATCACATAGATATACATATATACACCACAACTCACTGCCTGACAACCGTCACATAGATATACATATATACACCTCAACTCACTGCCTGACAACCATCACATAGATACACATATATACACCACAACTCACTGCCTGACAAACATCACATAGATATACATATATACACCACAACTCACTGCCTGACAACCATCACATAGATATACATATATATATATACACCACAACTCACTGCCTGACAACCATCACATAGATATACATATATACACCACAACTCACTGCCTGACAACCATCACATAGATATACATATATACACCACAACTCGCTGCCTGACAACCATCACATAGATATACATATATACACCACAACTCACTGCCTGACAACCATCACATAGATATACATATATATATATACACCACAACTCACTGCCTGACAACCATCACATAGATATACATATATACACCACAACTCACTGCCTGACAACCATCACATAGATATACATATACACACCACAACTCACTGCCTGACAACCATCACACAGATATACATATATACACCACAACTCACTGCCTGACAACCATCACATAGATATACATATATACACCACAACTCACTGCCTGACAACCATCACATAGATATACATATATACACCACAACTCACTGCCTGACAACCATCACATAGATATACATATATACACCACAACTCGCTGCCTGACAACCATCACATAGATATACATATATACACCACAACTCACTGCCTGACAACCATCACATAGATATACATATATATATATACACCACAACTCACTGCCTGACAACCATCACATAGATATACATATATACACCACAACTCACTGCCTGACAACCATCACATAGATATACATATACACACCACAACTCACTGCCTGACAACCATCACACAGATATACATATATACACCACAACTCACTGCCTGACAACCATCACATAGATATACATATATACACCACAACTCACTGCCTGACAACCATCACATAGATATACATATATACACCTCAACTCACTGCCTGACAACCATCACATAGATACACATATATACACCACAACTCACTGCCTGACAACCATCACATAGATATACATATATACACCACAACTCACTGCCTGACAACCGTCACATAGATACACATATATACACTACAACTCACTGCCTGACAACCATCACATAGATATACATATATATACACCACAACTCGCTGCCTGACAACCATCACATAAATATATACACCACAACTCACTGCCTGACAATCATCACATAGATATACATATATACACCACAACTCACTGCCTGACAACCATCACATAGATATACATATATACACCACAACTCACTGCCTGACAACCATCACATAGATATACATATATACACCACAACTCACTGCCTGACAACCATCACATAGATATACATATATACACCACAACTCACTGCCTGACAACCATCACATAGATATACATATATACACCACAACTCACTGCCTGACAACCATCACATAGATACACATATATACACCACAACTCACTGCCTGACAACCATCATATAGATATACATATATACACCACAACTCACTGCCTGACAACCATCACATAGATATACATATATATATACACCACAACTCACTGCCTGACAACCATCACATAGATATACATATATACACAACTCACTGCCTGACAACCATCACATAAATATACACACCTCAACTCACTGCCTGACAACCATCACATAGATACACATATATACACCACAACTCACTGCCTGACAACCATCACATAGATATACATATATACACCACAACTCACTGCCTGACAATCATCACATAGATATACATATATACACAACTCACTGCCTGACAACCATCACATAGATATACATATATACACACCACAACTCACTGCCTGACAACCATCATATAGATATACATATATACACCACAACTCACTGCCTGACAACCATCACATAGATATACATATATACACCACAACTCACTGCCTGACAACCATCACATAGATATACATATATACACCACAACTCACTGCCTGACAACCATCACATAGATACACATATATACACCACAACTCACTGCCTGACAACCATCACATAAATATACATATATACACCACAACTCACTGCCTGACAACCATCACATAGATATACATATATACACCACAACTCACTGCCTGACAACCATCACATAGATATACATATATACACCACAACTCACTGCCTGACAACCATCACATAGATATACATATATACACCACAACTCACTGCCTGACAACCATCACATAGATATACATATATACACCACAACTCACTGCCTGACAACCATCACATAGATATACATATATACACCACAACTCACTGCCTGACAACCATCACATAGATATACATATATACACCACAACTCACTGCCTGACAACCATCACATAGATATACATATATACACCACAACTCACTGCCTGACAACCATCACATAGATATACATATATACACCACAACTCGCTGCCTGACAAACATCACATAGATATACATATATACACCACAACTCGCTGCCTGACAACCATCACATAGATATACATATATACACCACAACTCACTGCCTGACAACCATCACATAGATATACATACATACACCACAACTCAATGCCTGACAACCATCACATAGATATACATATATACACCACAACTCACTGCCTGACAACCATCACATAGATATACATATATACACCACAACTCACTGCCTGACAACCATCACATAGATACACATATATACACCACAACTCGCTGCCTGACAAACATCACATAGATATACATATATACACCACAACTCACTGCCTGACAACCATCACATAGATATACATATATATACACCACAACTCACTGCCTGACAAACATCACATAGATATACATATATACACCACAACTCACTGCCTGACAACCATCATATAGATATACATATATACACCTCAACTCACTGCCTGACAACCATCACATAGATATACATATATACACCACAACTCACTGCCTGACAACCATCACATAGATATACATATATACACCACAACTCACTGCCTGACAACCATCACATAGATATACATATATACACCACAACTCACTGCCTGACAACCATCACATAGATACACATATATACACCACAACTCACTGCCTGACAACCATCACATAAATATACATATATACACCACAACTCACTGCCTGACAACCATCACATAGATACACATATATACACCACAACTCGCTGCCTGACAAACATCACATAGATATACATATATACACCACAACTCATTGCCTGACAACCATCACATAGATATACATATATACACCACAACTCACTGCCTGACAACCATCACATAGATATACATATATACACCACAACTCACTGCCTGACAATCATCACATAGATATACATATATACACCACAACTCACTGCCTGACAACCATCACATAGATATACATATATATACACCACAACTCACTGCCTGACAACCATCACATAGATATACATATATACACCACAACTCATTGCCTGACAACCATCACATAGATATACATATATACACCACAACTCCCTGCCTGACAACCATCACATAGATATACATATACACACCACAACTCACTGCCTGACAATCATCACATACATATACATATATACACTACAACTCACTGCCTGACAACCATCACATACATATACATATATACATCACAACTCACTGCCTGACAACCGTCACATAGATATACATATATACATCACAACTCACTGCCTGACAACCGTCACATAGATACACATATATACACCACAACTCACTGCCTGACAACCATCACATAGATATACATATATACACTACAACTCACTGCCTGACAACCATCACATAGATATACATATATATATATACACCACAACTCACTGCCTGACAACCATCATATAGATATACATATATACATCACAACTCACTGCCTGACAACCATCACATAGATATACATATATACATCACAACTCACTGCCTGACAACCGTCACATAGATACACATATATACACAACTCACTGCCTGACAACCATCATATAGATATACATATATACACCACAACTCACTGCCTGACAACCATCACATAGATATACATATATACACTACAACTCACTGCCTGACAAACATCACATAGATACACATATATACACCACAACTCACTGCCTGACAACCATCATATAGATATACATATATACACCACAACTCACTGCATGACAACCATCACATAGATATACATATATACACCACAACTCACTGCCTGACAACCATCACATAGATATACATATATACACCACAACTCACTGCCTGACAACCATCACATAGATATACATATATACACCACAACTCACTGCCTGACAACCATCACATAGATATACATATATACACCACAACTCACTGCCTGACAACCATCACATAGATATACATATATACACCACAACTCACTGCATGACAACCATCACATAGATATACATATATACACCACAACTCACTGCCTGACAACCATCACATAGATATACATATATATACAACTCACTGCCTGACAACCATCACATAGATATACATATATACACCACAACTCACTGCCTGACAACCATCACATAGATATACATATATACACCACAACTCACTGCCTGACAACCATCACATAGATATACATATATACACCACAACTCACTGCCTGACAACCATCACATAGATATACATATATACACCACAACTCACTGCCTGACAACCATCACATAGATATACATATATACACCACAACTCACTGCCTGACAACCATCACATAGATATACATATATACACCACAACTCACTGCCTGACAACCATCACATAGATATACATATATATACAACTCACTGCCTGACAACCATCACATAGATATACATATATACACCACAACTCACTGCCTGACAACCATCACATAGATATACATATATACACCACAACTCACTGCCTGACAACCATCACATAGATATACATATATACACCACAACTCACTGCCTGACAACCATCACATAGATATATATATATACACCACAACTCACTGCCTGACAACCATCACATAGATATACATATATACACCACAACTCACTGCCTGACAACCATCACATAGATATACATATATACACCTCAACTCACTGCCTGACAACCATCACATAGATATACATATATACACCACAACTCACTGCCTGACAACCATCACATAGATATACATATATACACCACAACTCACTGCCTGACAACCATCACATAGATATACATATATACACCACAACTCACTGCCTGACAATCATCACATAGATATACATATATACACAACTCACTGCCTGACAACCATCACATAGATATACATATATACACCACAACTCGCTGCCTGACAATCATCACATAGATACACATATATACACCACAACTCACTGCCTGACAACCATCACATAGATATACATATATATACACCACAACTCGCTGCCTGACAACCATCACATAGATATACATGTATACACCACAACTCACTGCCTGACAACCATCACATAGATATACATATATACACCACAACTCACTGCCTGACAACCATCACATAGATATATATATATACACCACAACTCACTGCCTGACAACCATCACATAGATATACATACATACACCACAACTCACTGCCTGACAACCATCACATAGATATACATATATATACACCACAACTTACTGCCTGACAACCATCACATAGATATACATATATACACCACAACTCACTGCCTGACAACCATCACATAGATATACATATATACACCTCAACTCACTGCCTGACAACTGTCACATAGATATACATATATACACCACAACTCACTGCCTGACAACCATCACATAGATATACATATATACACCTCAACTCACTGCCTGACAACTGTCACATAGATATACATATATACACCACAACTCACTGCCTGACAACCATCACATAGATATACATATATATATATACACCACAACTCACTGCCTGACAACCATCACATAGATATACATATATATATATACACCACAACTCACTGCCTGACAACCATCACATAGATATACATATATATACACCACAACTCACTGCCTGACAACCATCACATAGATATACATATATACACCACAACTCACTGCCTGACAACCATCACATAGATATACATATATACACCACAACTCACTGCCTGACAACCATCACATAGATATATATATATACACCACAACTCACTGCCTGACAACCATCACATAGATATACATACATACACCACAACTCACTGCCTGACAACCATCACATAGATATACATATATATATACACCACAACTCACTGCCTGACAACCATCACATAGATATACATATATACACCACAACTCACTGCCTGACAACCATCACATAGATATACATATATACACTACAACTCACTGCCTGACAAACATCACATAGATATACATATATATATACACCACAACTCACTGCCTGACAACCATCACATAGATATACATATATACACCACAACTCATTGCCTGACAACCATCACATAGATATACATATATACACCACAACTCACTGCCTGACAACCATCACATAGATATATATATATACACCACAACTCACTGCCTGACAACCATCACATAGATATACATATATACACCACAACTCACTGCCTGACAACCATCACATAGATATACATATATACACCACAACTCCCTGCCTGACAACCATCACATAGATATACATATATACACCACAACTCATTGCCTGACAACCATCACATAGATATACATATATACACCACAACTCACTGCCTGACAACCATCACATAGATATACATATATATACACCACAACTCACTGCATGACAACCATCACATAGATATACATATATACACCACAACTCACTGCCTGACAACCATCACATAGATACACGTATATACACCACAACTCACTGCCTGACAACCGTCACATAGATATACATATATACATCACAACTCACTGCCTGACAACCATCACATAGATATACATATATACACCACAACTCACTGCCTGACAACCATCACATAGATATACATATATACACCACAACTCACTGCCTGACAACCATCACATAGATATACATATATACACCACAACTCACTGCCTGACAACCATCACATAGATATACATATATACACCACAACTCACTGCCTGACATCCATCACATAGATATACATATATACACCACAACTCACTGCCTGACAACCATCACATAGATATACATATATACACCACAACTCACTGCCTGACAACCATCACATAGATATACATATATACACCACAACTCACTGCCTGACAACCATCACATAGATATACATATATACACCACAACTCACTGCCTGACAACCATCACATAGATATACATATATACACCACAACTCATTGCCTGAGAACCATCATATAGATATACATATATACACCACAACTCACTGCCTGACATCCATCACATAGATATACATATATACACCACAACTCCCTGCCTGACAACCATCACATAGATATACATATACACACCACAACTCACTGCCTGACAACCATCACATAGATATACATATATACACCACAACTCACTGCCTGACAATCATCACATAGATATACATATATACACTACAACTCACTGCCTGACAACCATCACATAGATATACATATATACACCACAACTCACTGCCTGACAACCATCACATAGATATACATATATACACCTCAACTCACTGCCTGACAACTGTCACATAGATATACATATATACACCACAACTCACTGCCTGACAACCATCACATAGATATACATATATACACCACAACTCACTGCCTGACAACCATCACATAGATATACATATATACACCACAACTCACTGCCTGACAATCATCACATAGATATACATATATACACTACAACTCACTGCCTGACAACCATCACATAGATATACATATATATATATACACCACAACTCACTGCCTGACAATCATCACATAGATATACATATATACACCACAACTCACTGCCTGACAACCATCACATAGATATATATATATACACCACAACTCACTGCCTGACAACCATCACATAGATATACATATACACACCACAACTCACTGCCTGACAACCATCACATAGATATACATATATACACCACAACTCACTGCCTGACAACCATCACATAGATATACATATATACACCACAACTCACTGCCTGACAACCATCACATAGATATACATATATACACCACAACTCATTGCCTGACAACCATCACATAGATATATATATATACACCACAACTCACTGCCTGACAACCATCACATAGATATACATATATACACCACAACTCATTGCCTGACAACCATCACATAGATATACATATATACACCACAACTCACTGCCTGACAACCATCACATAGATATACATATATACACCACAACTCACTGCCTGACAACCATCACATAGATATACATATATACACCACAACTCACTGCCTGACAACCATCACATAGATATACATATATACACTACAACTCACTGCCTGACAACCATCACATAGATATACATATATACACAACTCACTGCCTGACAACCATCACATAGATATACATATATACACCACAACTCCCTGCCTGACAACCATCACATAGATATACATATATACACCACAACTCCCTGCCTGACAACCATCACATAGATATACATATATACACCACAACTCACTGCCTGACAACCATCACATAGATATACATATATACACCACAACTCACTGCCTGACAACCATCACATAGATATACATATATACACCACAACTCACTGCCTGACAACCATCACATAGATATACATATATACACCACAACTCACTGCCTGACAATCATCACATAGATATACATATATACACTACAACTCACTGCCTGACAACCATCACATAGATATACATATATATATATACACCACAACTCACTGCCTGACAACCATCACATAGATATACATATATACACCACAACTCACTGCCTGACAACCATCACATAGATATACATATATACACCACAACTCACTGCCTGACAACCATCACATAGATATACATATATACACCACAACTCACTGCCTGACAACCATCACATAGATATATATATATACACCACAACTCACTGCCTGACAACCATCACATAGATATACATATACACACCACAACTCACTGCCTGACAACCATCACATAGATATACATATATACACCACAACTCACTGCCTGACAACCATCACATAGATATACATATATACACCACAACTCACTGCCTGACAACCATCACATAGATATACATATATACACCACAACTCATTGCCTGACAACCATCACATAGATATATATATATACACCACAACTCACTGCCTGACAACCATCACATAGATATACATATATACACCACAACTCATTGCCTGACAACCATCACATAGATATACATATATACACCACAACTCACTGCCTGACAACCATCACATAGATATACATATATACACCACAACTCACTGCCTGACAACCATCACATAGATATACATATATACACCACAACTCACTGCCTGACAACCATCACATAGATATACACACCACAACTCACTGCCTGACAACCATCACATAGATATACATATATACACCACAACTCACTGCCTGACAACCATCACATAGATATACATATATACACCACAACTCACTGCCTGACAACCATCACATACATATACATATATACACCACAACTCCCTGCCTGACAACCATCACATAGATATACATATATACACCACAACTCACTGCCTGACAACCATCACATAGATATACATATATACACCACAACTCACTGCCTGACAACCATCACATACATATACATATATACACCACAACTCCCTGCCTGACAACCATCACATAGATATACATATATACACCACAACTCCCTGCCTGACAACCATCACATAGATATACATATATACACCACAACTCACTGCCTGACAACCATCACATAGATATACATATATACACCACAACTCACTGCCTGACAACCATCACATAGATATACATATATACACCACAACTCACTGCCTGACAACCATCACATAGATATACATATATACACCACAACTCACTGCCTGACAACCATCACATAGATAAACATATATACACCACAACTCACTGCCTGAGAACCATCACATAGATATACATATATACATCACAACTCACTGCCTGACAACCATCACATAGATATACATATATACACCACAACTCACTGCCTGACAACCATCACATACATATACATATATACACCACAACTCACTGCCTGACAATCATCACATAGATATACATATATACACCACAACTCACTGCCTGACAACCATCACATAGATATACATATATACACCACAACTCACTGCCTGACAACCATCACATAGATATACATATACACACCACAACTCACTGCCTGACAACCATCACATAGATATACATATATACACCACAACTCACTGCCTGACAACCATCACATAGATATACATACATACACCACAACTCACTGCCTGACAACCATCACATAGATATACATATATACACCACAACTCACTGCCTGACAACCATCACATAGATATACATATATACACAACTCACTGCCTGACAACCATCACATAGATACACATATATACACCACAACTTACTGCCTGACAACCATCACATAGATATATATATATACACCACAACTCACTGCCTGACAACCATCACATAGATATATATATATACACCACAACTCACTGCCTGACAACCATCACATAGATATACATATATACACCACAACTCACTGCCTGACAACCATCACATAGATATACATATATATATACACACCACAACTCACTGCCTGACAACCATCACATAGATATACATATATACACCACAACTCACTGCCTGACAACCATCACATACATATACATATATACACCACAACTCCCTGCCTGACAACCATCACATAGATATACATATATACATCACAACTCACTGCCTGACAACCATCACATAGATATACATATATACACCACAACTCACTGCCTGACAACCATCACATAGATATACATATATACACAACTCACTGCCTGACAACCATCACATAGATATACATATATACACTACAACTCACTGCCTGACAACCATCACATAGATATACATATATACACCACAACTCACTGCCTGACAACCATCACATAGATATACATATATACACTACAACTCACTGCCTGACAACCATCACATAGATATACATATATACACTACAACTCACTGCCTGACAACCATCACATAGATATACATATATACACCACAACTCACTGCCTGACAACCATCACATAGATATACATATATACACCACAACTCACTGCCTGACAACCATCACATAGATATACATATATATATATACACCACAACTCACTGCCTGACAACCATCACATAGATATACATATATACACAACTCACTGCCTGACAACCATCACATAGATATATATATATACACCACAACTCACTGCCTGACAACCATCACATAGATATACATATATACACCACAACTCACTGCCTGACAACCATCACATAGATATACATATATACACCACAACTCCCTGCCTGACAACCATCACATAGATATACATATATATACACCACAACTCACTGCCTGACAACCATCACATAGATACACATATATACACCACAACTCACTGCCTGACAACCATCACATACATATACACACCACAACTCATTGCCTGACAACCATCATATAGATATACATATATACACAACTCACTGCCTGACAACCATCACATAGATATACATATATACACCACACCTCACTGCCTGACAACCATCATATACATATATACACCACAACTCACTGCCTGACAACCATCATATAGATATACATATATACACAACTCACTGCCTGACAACCATCACATAGATATACATATATACATCACAACTCACTGCCTGACAACCATCACATACATATACATATATACACCACAACTCCCTGCCTGACAACCATCACATAGATATACATATATACATCACAACTCACTGCCTGACAACCATCACATAGATATACATATATACACCACAACTCACTGCCTGACAACCATCATATAGATATACATATATACACCACAACTCACTGCCTGACAAACATCACATAGATATACATATATACACCACAACTCACTGCCTGACAACCATCACATAGATATACATATATACACTACAACTCACTGCCTGACAACCATCACATAGATATACATATATACACCACAACTCACTGCCTGACAACCATCACATAGATATACATATATACACCACAACTCACTGCCTGACAACCATCACATAGATATACATATATACACCACAACTCACTGCCTGACAACCATCACATAGATACACATATATACACCACAACTCACTGCCTGACAACCATCACATAGATATACATATATACACCACAACTCACTGCCTGACATCCATCACATAGATATACATATATACACCACAACTCACTGCCTGACAACCATCACATAGATATACATATACACACCACAACTCACTGCCTGACAACCATCACATAGATATACATATATACATCACAACTCACTGCCTGACAACCATCACATAGATATACATATATACACCACAACTCACTGCCTGACAACCATCACATAGATATACATATATATACAACTCACTGCCTGACAACCATCACATAGATATACATATATATATACACCACAACTCACTGCCTGACAACCATCACATAGATATACATATATACACCACAACTCACTGCCTGACAACCATCACATAGATATATATATATACACCACAACTCACTGCCTGACAACCATCACATAGATATACATATATACACCACAACTCACTGCCTGACAACCATCACATAGATATACATATATACACAACTCACTGCCTGACAACCATCACATAGATATACATATATACACCACACCTCACTGCCTGACAACCATCATATACATATATACACCACAACTCACTGCCTGACAACCATCATATAGATATACATATATACACAACTCACTGCCTGACAACCATCACATAGATATACATATATACACCACAACTCACTGCCTGACATCCATTATATATATACATATACTAGTAAAATGTCATGGTGTTGCCTGTGGGGATTAAGATCTTTGGGTGCTTCAGGGGTATTCATCACATTGGTGTATATGTACGTGTAATAAATATGCAGGGGTGTGTGTAAGTGCATTAAATACAAATGCATGACACCTGCTTGCATATTTATTACATGTACATATACACCAATGTGATGAATACCCCTGAAGCACCCAAAGGACTTAATCCCCACGGGCAACACCATGACATTTTACTAGTGTGTGTGTGGGGGGGACTTTATTTAGGGTGATAGTTCTGCTCTAAGTAGAATGAAAACATACAGCAATATGAGCATACATTTTTTATTGTTGCATACGGATATTCCTATGTCTTTCTGTGACTGTGTATAACACTTGAAACGCGTCGGCTTTTCAAGCAACTTCCTGGAAGCACTGCTCATATTGCAGTGTGCTTTGATTTTACTTCATGCATTAAATACTACGTTTAATTAAAGTCTGTTTGGGGCTTTGGATGTCATCTCTCTCCCTCTTGAGTTGTGATTTGCCTTTTGTCCGCCATAAATTATCGTCCGCTATAACCAATTTTGTTTTCCAAAGGAACAAAGCTACCATCGGTATTTTCAGTAAAACTCAAAGATTAAGGCGTTCAAACACTTTATTCATAGACTTATAGCTTATACAATGCAATATTCCTTTTTATTCAGGATCCGTTATTATTCTGTGCAGCGGCCATTTTGTGAGGCCTCCATGAAAGAGTATTCCTGACAATGCCATGGAGATACCACACAGGCACAAGCAGCCATCGACCCATCATAGACTTAGCTTACAATACTTAAAGAATAGAGCACCCACATTGGCTCAGATTGTTGTGACTCACCCCAACAGATCTTGGAATGTTCAGTTCATCCATCACTATGGCGGGCTGAGGGTGAGCACCAGCTTACGTGATAAAGTCTTAAATACCATTTTGGTTTAGAACCTATTATTCAAGGCTAGAGACAGACCTCAGGTGGGATAAGCAGGATACACATTTAAATTAAGGCCAACAATTGCTGTGGGTTCATGCTGACCCATTTATCATGAGAATAGTGTTTGAAACACCCAGAACTCTTATCCCATCAGAAGAGGTTGTCACCGACCATGTAATGTGTAGGTCCATGATACACTATAACATTCTTACCCCATTATATTTTTTAACATTCTTATATATATTATTTCTTATTTCCATAAACATTCATATACTTTTTTTTTGGTTTCAACATTCTTTAAAATTGATCTGACACACAGAATAAGGTCCAGGGACCGCCCTATGCGGACATTCAAGTTTTCCTTTTTTTTCTCTTGCAGTGATTGCGTGAAATGTAGGGTTGGACGGATTAGCATCTGTACACAACCAAAATAAGTTCTTATGGTACCGGAAACAAGGCTTAAAATTCTCAAATGTTCCATGAAACCATAACAAAAAAAACAAACAAAAAAAAGACTAAAAGAAAAATTGTCATAAGTTGCAGGAGAGGATTTACAGCCATTTTGTACCTAGTATACATTTTGACACTGCCAGCTATTCTATGTCTCCTGGAGACAATCTTGTACATTTTAGTGGCCACTTTGTGGCTTCTGCACATCTTGTACCGCTTGGCGTTATGTACCGGTAGACCCTGGAGGCCATTTTGTATCACTTGAAGAGATGTACAACCATTTTCTACCATATGATAATTACCTCTGAGTATGGAAATTGCCCTGACACCCACCAACAGGACTAAGTTTAATCCTTTGAATGCCAGACTGGAGTACATTCTTGCTCTCAAACGGTTAAGCACAGGAAAGGTCAATCAGAGGATCACCCCCCCCCTCCAAATTTATTGTCAGTTCAGGAAATTTTAGTACTTAAAACGATGACCCAGTATCACTCTACAGGGTCATAAGATAGAAATCAGCCTGGTTAACACGGACATTTTTCTTTTTTGTGAATATCCATACGAAAAAGCCATTCAGCTTAAATCCCTGGAATTTTTGGCAGTTGTGAGTTTAGTTAAAATTGCACCTGTTGCTATGGCAACTGTCCGAACTAAGGCTTTGAGGCCTAGCAGAACTGAACTGAAAACATGAAAATAAATCAATTTTTTTTAAAGAAAACAAAACAAAAAAGGCACTTTTTAAAAGAGCTTTCATGAAGTTGTAACTTCAAACGATGCAGATAATTTGAGTGCAAATATACAGTATTTTCCCTGTGGTCTCCTGACCACAAAGTGTTTGGCTTCTCGTTTTTTTTTCTCTTCATCCTGTGGCTTGACTGGACCGTGCAGTGTGTCCACCACATTCTCTCCTTCCTCTTTATAGGTTTTTCAAATGGAACCGGTGAGGCCTGCAGGGGGTGATCACCGGACTTCAGCATTCTGGAAATAGGAGACAAAACACCTTTCGTTTAGACTATATTTAGTTATGATTAACAGAGAAATATTGAGAGACATTTCAGACACATGAAAGTTCAGTATTGATTTGAGGGAGGAACAGATAAAGAATGTTATGAGAACTATGCAGCTCTAAACACTATATAGTGTTACATAAAATGTCCCCAGTGCTGGGGCTTGGTAGCCATTTTGGTGTAGACTCACTCCTAATCAAAACCCCTCATTGTCCTTAACCCCTTTGATAAGGTTGCCACCTTTTCTTCAAAAAAATACCGGCCGTGGCATTCCCTCCATAGACTTAACATTGGACAGAAGCCAATTTTTTACCGGCCTGCCAGGTAAAATACCAGCTGGGTGGCAACCCTACCCTTTGAAGACCTAAATGCTTCGCAATACACTGCTCAACCCTTTAGGCCTCAAATGGGCATTTGTGTATAAGATTCTAATGGTCACTATAATTAATTCTGCGTGGATTGGTTCCTGAACACACTTTGGTTGTGCTTCATTTAAAGCAGAACTATGACCCTAAATACAGTCCCTCCCCCATTAATTAGTCATATAGCGATAACCTACAAATAGTACTATTATCCAGTACAGATATCTCGGCTTAGAGACATCTGTGTGCCTGCTTTGTCCGTCCCAGTCTCCTCTAGGGGGCGCTGCATTGTACCTTAAGGTAACAGGAAGTGACTGACGGTGCAGACGCACAGATGCCTCTAAAGCAAGAAGCCTGTCCGTCAGTCTCAGATGAAGTAGGATTTCTTAATAATGCTGTACTTATACTGGATAATACTACTATTGGTCCTTAAAGGGATAAACCACAAACTTCTTCATGCCCTCCCCACCCTGCCAGCAGAGGGAGTCAGTTTACTGAATCCCTTCTCCGAGGTGGCAATAGCAGCCACTCTGGCACTGACTTTGTATTAAATATATATATTTTTATACTAAAGCTGAACTATCACCCTAAATAAAGTCTCCCCCAATAATTATTCATATAGCGATAAGCTTAGAAATAGTGCTATTATCTAGCATAAATCCAGTGATATTAAGAAATCCTACTTCTTCCGAGACTGACGGCCAGGCTTTTGCGTGTCTGCACTGTCAGGGTATCCTTTTAAAAGGTCGCATTTAAAATATTGTGAGGCTTCACACAGCATTAAACATGTCGCATGGACGTAAAGGGCGACATGATAATCTAGCCCTGCATATAAGCGCGGGATTCTCATGTCACCTCCTTAACCCCTTAACGACCAGCGGTCGCGGGACATTTCCATCCCATAACGACCGGATAGGGGCACTTTGACGCGCCGGTACACGTGACCTGTCACGTGTATCGGCGCGTCACTATGGGGCTTGAAAGAGATCGCTCCGATCTTGGAGCGGTCAATTTCAGGCCCTATTTTTACTTACAGCGCTCCCGGTAGAGCGCTGCAAGTAAAAAGTACGTGACGTACCATGACCGTCATCGGTCCTTGAGTAGTTCAAGGACCGTGACGGTCCTGGTACGTCAAGGGTCTCTAAGGGGTTAAAAGCCGTAATGCACGTACCTGAATCTGGCTTTACATTACATTAACTGCTTTAGATCAGGTCATTCATTACAAGCTTCCACAGAAAGAATTCACTTGTTAACTATGTCAAACTGCTCCTGGAGTACACCTATACTACTAGAAACAAGTTTACGGTTAGGAATCCTTTTCCTGTAATAATAATCCTTTATTTATATAGCGCACACAGATTACGCAGCGCTTTACACTCATATTGGTTCCTGTCCCCATTGGGGCTCACAATCTAAATTCACCTATCAGTATGTTTTTTGGAGTGTGGGAGGAAACCGGAGTACCCGGAGGAAACCCACGCAAACACAGTGAGAACATACAAACTCACTGCAGATGTTGTCCTTGGTGGGATTTGAACCCAGGACCCCAGCGCTGCAAGGCAACAGTGCTAACCACTGAGCCACTGTGCTGCCTCACAGCAATAGGCTGCGGGTTGTTGGAACGTCGGATGCTGTGCGCCAAAAGGTTTCAGCGTCCAGTGAAAAAGAAAAGATGGAGAATGCACAGTAATAAAGGGAAGAAGGGTACCCAGTTTGCTCAGGCACAGAAGCCAAGTCACTGCAGAGGCCCGGGCCTCCACCGATAACCAAACTAACAGCATGCAGGGTGAGACAGACTGACAGCTAGCAGTTTGAGGCAGACTGACAGCTAGCAACAAGAGAGGCAGGTATATCTTATTAAATTTGTATTGGGCATCCAGCTTGACCAGATCTGAGGTCTCTCTTTACCCTTGTCTGTGTGCAGAATGAGAGGGCAGAGCGGAGCAGAGACAAGGGGAGAGAGAGCCTGGAGAAGCACTGAGCTGCACTTAAAGGGTTAACAATGCAGTTCGCTCATCTGGTCAAGCTGGATGCCCAGTACATATGTAATAAAATAAAGTACTGGATGCGTTGTTTAATATCGGTGACATGAGAATCTCATGCTTTTCTGACAGGGCAAGATTCTCATGTCGCCCTTTTATTCTCTGCGACATGGACCGTGCAACGTTTTAAAAGTGAACCCGTCGTCAGACCCTTCCTGTACCTTAAGGTACAATGCAGCGCCTCCTAGAGGAGACCGGGATGGACAGAGCAGGCTTGCAGACATCTGTAAGGCAAGATGTCTGCGCTAATGCCTGCCTGTCAGTCTCAGATGAAGTAGGACTTATTAATAATGCGGTACTTATGCTGGATAATATCACTATTTCTAAGCTTATCGCTATATGTTATTTGAGATGAAAGTTTCTCTTCAAAAACAAATTGATCTGTCATGCTAAGATGCTCTTAGTTAACATTAAAGGGATAGTAATGTTTCATAATAAAAGCAGCTCTAATTAATCATCATAGTATTTGGACTTTGGAGAGTGTTATTTCAGTTCTGTCAGAGTTGTAGTTCAAGAGTAATTTGAATGAAAGTATCCCCCTCCCTCCCCTTTTACGGATGTAACACTGCTCAGCCAGATCAGAAGGGAGGTGCCAAGGTAGACTGCAGAGAGGGACAATCTTCAATTAAGATAAGGGAAAAACCTGAAAAACTTGTCAAGGGGGGCAGGACTTTCATTGTTCTCATAGGAAGAAGACTGTCCCCTGCTGTTATCTGTCTGGTCTATGGACTGGATTCCACATTTGAGAAGAGATGGCTTACACTAGGTAAAAGGGGCGGGAGGGGAAGCTTTGCTTGTGAATATCTCATAAACCATAAAGGTTTGAGAGATAGGACTTATATCATTCTTCATGTTTTTTAAATGCCTACAAAATAAAATGAAGATAAAACTACTATCCATTTAAAGAACGTTAAAAACTGCCAATATATGTTGCGCTAGCCATTGATCTGTAATATCTGTAATATAGTTTTTGAAAAATTAACCTTCATTTATTGAAGGTCACAGCCTGGCATTTTACACTAATGAGTTTCTGCGTTGGGCTGATATCACCCCACTCTGTGTCATAAAATGAATATAGGGGTCTATAAGTAAGCACAATAGTGCGAAACGCGTTAGACTGTATTCCTAAGTGTTCTGTGTTCCTTTTTCCAATAAAGAAGGTGATTTTATGATGAATCATTGAGTGCACTGGACATCGTTTTTCTATTTGCTACATGGATGTGTTGGTTCATGTATTCACGGGTGCACCATAACATCAGCCGCGGACGGTGAGGGAAACTGATCATTATTTATTCAAATTTAGTGCCGCTCATTTTCAAATGATATTATAAATGAATCTCGGTACAGCCTACATACTGGGCACATTTCTAACAGCACAGCAAGGGATAAGTTTGGCCCAAATCATAACTAATTAGCATACGCAATTAGTATATAAAGTGTCACAGTATACGTCTAAAAATCACGGTTAATTTCTCACAAGTGATTTCTTTCACAGAAAAACTGACAACATCTAGGTAGATTTTAATTCTCTTAAAAAACAACGCGTTGCAATGCGTTGGATAGCCCTCTGCCACTCGAAGTGTTAAAATATTAAAGGTCCATTTAAAAGGAAACTAAACAATATCTCATCTGCTGCCAGTAAGTAAAAAAACTGTCGCACTGCGCCAAAAAAAGTCATGAACAGGATGATTGGAATTTACAACGCAAAATGTCTTATTTGTATTTCAGATCTTCATTCAATGTAAAAAAACACAGTCGTAACATTTATTATTTTACGGTTTTTTTTTTTCTTCTTAAAATGCAATTTAATAAAATTTCACGAACAGGATTTTCTCACAAACTGGCATTTATTTTACAGAAAAGCGTGTGTGTTCTTTAAGATGACATTTAAAAAAAAAGTAATGATAATTTTCCCCTTAACCCTTAGGTTTTAAACGCATTGATTTGCAGTGCGTTGGGTGGCGTCGCTCGCACCCAGGAGTTAAATGCAGCTTTTAGACTTAATAAATAGCCTCTTCAGTTCGGTTAGTAAATGGGGGAGGAGAGCGGGAGGAATGAGAGGCAGGGTTATTATTTTAGTGGGGGAGTGAGGAGAAGAGAGAGTGGGATTCAGTAGGAGGAGGGAGGGGTGGATTACACACAAACACAAATTCTCAGTGGTTTCCTGGCCCTGTAGACGTGGGACATGGGGCACTAGGCCGCAGTTAGAAGCAGCTCTCGTACACATCAGGAGAGGCCTGGGAACTCACAGCTGTCTCCATTGCTCTCACCCCTCTCAAATCCGAGCCCATCTGCTGCAGCCGTAAATAAAACCCAGACAGGCAGAGGCAGCGTGACCTGGGGTTAGTGAGGGGGGAGGACGAACCAGCACAGACCAAGTGTAAAATAGCGGAACACTATGCAGACATATATGTGTGAACACACAGAAATATATACACGCATACACACATATATACATATTCACAAACGCGCATATATACACCCACGTGTGTATTTTTATATATATATATATATCTATACACATACACACGCATTTATACACTCACTATATATATAGCTATGTGTGTATATATATATATATATATATATTTTATACATACCTGGGAACTTTCAAAATGAGCTGACCCTGAGATTGTGTAAATTTTAACCCTTACATTTCCCATAATATAGATTATACGCAATATATCCCTGATCGCTGTAATCGAGAGTCCCTCCAATCAGCATTCGAGGAGCCATTAATACATAACAACTTACAGATATCACTGCGTGAACACATACAAATCAAGCAGGACTTCTCCCTCTGTCTTACAGATATGACTGCATGAACACACACAAATCAAGCAGGACTTCTCCCTCTGCCTTATAGATATCACTGCATGAACACACAAATCAGGCAGGACTTCTCCCTCTGTCTTACAGATATCACTGCATGAACACACACAAGACAAGCAGGACTTCTCCCTCTGTCTTACAGATATCACTGCATGAACACACACAAATCAGGCAGGACTTCTCCCTCTGCCTTATAGATATCACTGCATGAACACACACACAAATCAAGCAGGACTTCTCCCTCTACCTTATAGATATCACTGCATGAACACACAAATCAGGCAGGACTTCTCCCTCTGCCTTATAGATATCACTGCATGAACACACACACAAATCAAGCAGGACTTCTCCCTCTACCTTATAGATATCACTGCATGAACACACAAATCAGGCAGGACTTCTCCCTCTGTCTTACAGATATCACTGCATGAACACACACAAGACAAGCAGGACTTCTCCCTCTGTCTTACAGATATCACTGCATGAACACACACAAATCAGGCAGGACTTCTCCCTCTGCCTTTCTGGTACAAGTGGCACCAATTTAGAGACTAAAGAAGCATTTAACTGGAGCAGAAAATATAACAGATAGCACTGAACTCTCTCACCCTGAGATTTTGGCTCTTCCTGAGATCCTGAGATTTGGGCCAAAACCCAAAAATACACACACACACACACACACACACAAACAGACATGCAGTACTACAATCTTACCCCTGCGTGCAAGCTACGCACATCTGTCTACACATGTTTGTTCCCAACAGGACTATAAGGAGATCACTGGTAACGCGACTTATAAATCACTGTCACATTGTGTTTTACATGAGAGAAATAATAAATTGTGAACATATTTGCATTCAGGCACCAACCAATACAATCAGTGCAGAGCTGGAAATCATTTCACTGCTTTACTAGTGCCACATCATCATTTATACAACTGCAGAACATCACAGATCAACACAGCGTTGTGATCAATATCAGTGTGTAGATACTCAGTACCATTATACAGAGCAGTGTGATCAGTATCGGTGTGTAGATATCAGTACCATTATACAGAGTGGTGTGATCAGTATCAGTGTGTAGATATCAGTATCATTATACAGAACGGTGTGATAAGTATCAGTGTGTAGATATCAGTACCATTATACAGAGCGATGTGATCAGTATCAGTGTGTAGATATCAGTACCATTATACAGTGTGGTGTGATCAGTATCAGTGTGTAGATATCAGTACCATTATACAGAGAGGTGTGATCAGTATCAGTGTGTAGATATCAGTATCATTATACAGAACGGTGTGATAAGTATCAGTGTGTAGATATCAGTACCATTATACAGAGCGATGTGATCAGTATCAGTGTGTAGATATCAGTACCATTATACAGTGTGGTGTGATCAGTATCAGTGTGTAGATATCAGTATCATTATACAGAGCGGTGTGATCAGTATCAGTGTGTAGATATCAGTACCATTATACAGAGCGGTGTGATCAGTATCAGTGTGTAGATACTCAGTATCATTATACAGAGCGGTGTGATCAGTATCAGTGTGTAGATACTCAGTACCATTATACAGAGCGGTGTGATCAGTATCAGTGTGTAGATATCAGTACCATTATACAGAGCGGTGTGATCAGTATCAGTGTGTAGATACTCAGTACCATTATACAGAGCGATGTGATCAGTATCAGTGTGTAGATATCAGTACCATTATACAGAGCGGTGTGATCAGTATCAGTGTGTAGATACTCAGTACCATTATACAGAGCGATGTGATCAGTATCAGTGTGTAGATATCAGTACCATTATACAGAGCGGTGTGATCAGTATCAGTGTGTAGATATCAGTACCATTATACAGAGTGGTGTGATCAGTATCAGTGTGTAGATACTCAGTACCATTATACAGAGCGATGTGATCAGTATCAGTGTGTAGATATCAGTACCATTATACAGAGCGGTGTGATCAGTATAAGTGTGTAGTTATCAGTACCATTATACAGAGCGGTGTGATCAGTATCAGTGTGTAGATATCAGTACCATTATACAGAGTGGTGTGATCAGTATCAGTGTGTAGATATCAGTACCATTATACAGAGCGATGTGATCAGTATCAGTGTGTAGATATCAGTACCATTATACAGAGTGGTGTGAGCAGTATCAGTGTGTAGATATCAGTACCATTATACAAAGAGGTGTGATCACTATCAGTGTGTAGATACTCAGTACCATTATACAGAGCGGTGTGATCAGTATCAGTGTGTAGATATCAGTACCATTATACAGAGCGGTGTGATCAGTATCAGTGTGTAGATACTCAGTACCATTATACAGAGCAGTGTGATCAGTATCAGTGTGTAGATATTAGTACCATTATACAGAGCGGTGTGATCAGTATCAGTGTGTAGATATCAGTACCATTATACAGAGCGGTGTGATCAGTATCAGTGTGTAGATACTCAGTACCATTATACAGAGCGATGTGATCAGTATCAGTGTGTAGATATCAGTACCATTATACAGAGAGGTGTGATCAGTATCAGTGTGTAGATATCAGTACCATTATACAGAGCGGTGTGATCAGTATCAGTGTGTAGATACTCAGTACCATTATACAGAGCGATGTGATCAGTATCAGTGTGTAGATATCAGTACCATTATACAGAGTGGTGTGAGCCGTATCAGTGTGTAGATATCAGTACCATTATACAGAGCGGTGTGATCAGTATCAGTGTGTAGATATCAGTACCATTATACAGAGTGGTGTGATCAGTATCAGTGTGTAGATACTCAGTATCATTATACAGAGCGGTGTGATCAGTATCAGTATGTAGATACTCAGTATCATTATGCAGAGCGGTGAGATCAGTATAAGTGTGTAGATACTCAGTACCATTGTACAGAGCGGTGTGATCAGTATCAGTGTGTAGATATCAGTACCATTATACAGAGCTGTGTGATCGGTATCAGTGTGTAGCTATCAGTACCATTATACAAAGCGGTGTAATCAGTATCAGTGTGTAGATACTCAGTACCATTATACAGAGCGGTGTGATCAGTATCAGTGTGTAGATATCAGTACCATTATACAGAGCAATGTGTAGATATCAGTACCATTATACAGAGCGGTGTGATCAGTATCAGTGTGTAGATACTCAGTACCATTATACAGAGCGGTGTGATCAGTATCAGTGTGTAGATATCAGTACCATTATACAGAGCGGTGTGATCAGTATCAGTGTGTAGATATCAGTACCATTATACAGAGCGATGTGATCAGTATCAGTGTGTAGATATCAGTACCATTATACAGAGCGGTGTGATCAGTATCAATGTGTAGATATCAGTATCATTATACAGAGCGATGTGATCAGTATCAGTGTGTAGATATCAGTACCATTATACAGAGCGGTGTGATCAGTATCAGTGTGTAGATATCAGTATCATTATACAGAGCGATGTGATCGGTATCAGTGTGTAGATATCATTACCATTATACAGAGCGGTGTGATCGGTATCAGTGTGTAGATATCAGTACCATTATACAGAGCGATGTGATCAGTATCAGTGTGTAGATATCAGTACCATTATACAGAGCGATGTGATCAGTATCAGTGTGTAGATATCAGTAACATTATACAGAGCGGTGTGATCAGTATCAGTGTGTAGATACTTAGTACCTTCATACAGAACGGTGTGATCAGTATCAGTGTGTAGATACTCAGTACCTTCATACAGAACGGTGTGATCAGTATCAGTGTGTAGATATCAGTACCATTATACAGAGCGGTGTGATCAGTATCAGTGTGTAGATATCAGTACAATTATACAGAGCGGTGTGATCAATATCAGTGTGTAGATACTCAGTACCATTATACAGAGCGGTGTGATCAGTATCAGTGTGTAGATATCAGTACAATTATACAGAGCGGTGTGATCAATATCAGTGTGTAGATACTCAGTACCATTATACAGAGCGGTGTGATCAGTATCCGTGTGTAGATATCAGTACCATTATACAGAGCGGTGTGATCAGTATCAGTGTGTAGATATCAGTACCATTATACAGAGTGGTGTTATCAGTATCAGTGTGTAGATATCAGTACCATTATACAGAGCGGTGTGATCAGTATCGGTGTGTAGATATCAGTACCATTATACAGAGCGATGTGATCAGTATCGGTGTGTAGATATCAGTACCATTATACAGAGCGGTGTGATCAGTATCAGTGTGTAGATACTCAGTACCATTATACAGAGTGGTGTGATCAGTATCAGTGTGTAGATATCAGTACCATTATACAGAGCAGTGTGATCAGTATCAGTGTGTAGATATCAGTACCATTATACAGAGCGGTGTGATCGGTATCAGTCTGTAGATACTCAGTACCATTATACAGAGCGGTGTGATCAGTATCGGTGTGTAGATATCAGTACCATTATACAGAGCGGTGTGATCAGTATCGGTGTGTAGATATCAGTACCATTATACAGAGCGATGTGATCAGTATCGGTGTGTAGATATCAGTACCATTATACAGAGCGATGTGATCAGTATCGGTGTGTAGATATCAGTACCATTATACAGAGCGGTGTGATCAGTATCAGTGTGTAGATACTCAGTACCATTATACAGAGTGGTGTGATCAGTATCAGTGTGTAGATATCAGTACCATTATACAGAGCAGTGTGATCAGTATCAGTGTGTAGATATCAGTACCATTATACAGAGCGGTGTGATCGGTATCAGTCTGTAGATACTCAGTACCATTATACAGAGCGGTGTGATCAGTATCGGTGTGTAGATATCAGTACCATTATACAGAGCGGTGTGATCAGTATCGGTGTGTAGATATCAGTACCATTATACAGAGCGATGTGATCAGTATCGGTGTGTAGATATCAGTACCATTATACAGAGCGATTTGATCAGTATCAGTGTGTAGATAGTCACAGTCACATAACTCAGTTCCTTGTTGGTATCACTATACAGTCAAGTGTGGTATCTCAGACCCTTCGGTGTAATAATGGCAGTGCTTCTTTACTTAATACTCTGGGAATTACAGCTAGATACATTTACTTTCCAGTCTTTATTTAGTGTCCCTATAGCTTAGGGAAATAACTAATGGACGCCTCTTTATTTGCTCCAGTTTCAGCCAAAAAATGATTGGAATGACCCCAGATTCTGAGATGGAAGGAATACTTAAATAGAAAGGGTGGTCGTCAATCTTGGTATCTTCAGCTGTTGGGGACCAGGACTCATAATTCCCAACCAGCCACAAAGAGAGAACAGCCTGCAGTTGTTGTCTGACTACAGTCCTATCATCCTGTGACAGGCTGAGGATGATGGGAGTTGTAGTTGTAGCTATATTGGTTGGCGTAGACTTACTGCTTCATGGGGACAAACCGTTGTGGATTTGCTGCAGAGCGGCTGCTGGTAGGTCAGACTGGCTGAAGGTGCCCAAACACAGGGCAATTTGGTCAGTCAAACCCATGCAATCTGGGTAGAAACAATCAAACTGGAAAGCAAGAGAAGATCAATCAAATCACCCGGCCAAATTGGTCAACTGAGATGAGTTGACAGGCCCTTTTGATCAGTTAAGCCCATGCAATTTGGGTGAAAATTAACAGAATGTAAATTAACGGCCCAGCTCAATCAGATCACCAGGCCAAACTGGTTGATTCAGATGATCAATCCAGTTAGAAAATTTTTATTGACTGGTGAAGAGATTTGTGTGTGTCTCCAGAAAACACTTCAGCAAATTGTTCAGGGCTATGATACTGGGTCATTCTGACCATCTCCACACACAGAAGTAAGTGGGTGATCTAACCCCTGACCCATTTGTTACAGGACTTGTGCGTATGCGGGAGGAAAAGCCTACATCTGATCCCTTAGAATTGAGAATTTTGATCAGTTCAGACCAATATCGCCCTCTGAATCTGCACCTCCTGCCACTTTATCCATTGATACACAACTCTAAAGTCTATATTTGTCATGAGCTCTCCAAAGAGACTTTGGTATGAAGAAGATTACTAAATATCTTCCTTGAACTCTGATCTTGTTTTATAAAACGGCCTAGGGATTCCTGCAGTGCTTGAAATTCTTCTACAGCGGAAAGCATATTGGTGCCCTCCAGTCTTGGTGATGAAAACTGGGCAAATTCCATGCAGTATTTCATTTGTAGCAAACAGTTGTCTGATGGGACACTTCCAAGGTTCTATAAAGTGGATCAGGCTTCTTGGATCAGAAAATAATTCTGTGTGTGTTGGCTGAGGTTACCCTACAGCATGGGCCTCTGCACATACCCTTCTTTGCTCCTCATCAGTTTCTGAATTTTGAAATAAAATAATAATCTGAGTTTTTCTAATGCATAACCTAATCATTAGCAGTCTGAGAATCCCACTCTTCTGCAGTCAAGTGTTTGCTACCGACCACATAACCTAAAGAGAGAGAGTGTGGCTGGGGAAATCGACTCTTTCTCAGCAATTGTAACTGAGCTGCTGTAAATTATATGGGGAGATGTGGCATGAGGATCTGTCTGTCTTCCAGTGAGAACTGTTGAGACACAACATATTATAAAGAGAGGGTTCCTTGGGATCCCCTCTGTGTCAATAATCACAGCAGTGCTGCCTTGTATTATATGGAGACAGGCTGTCTGGTGACCCCCTCCTTTCATTTGAATACAGCGATGTCACCTAGTATTGAATGTAGAGGGAGATAATGGATAATTCCATTCAAACTAAAGGGAGTTTGGAGAATTTTAAGTTGTTCTCTGCGAAGCAGTTAGTTTGCTCCACTACTGTCTGTCTCTCTATATATACACTTCATTATGGAAGATGGCACTATATCCACTAAAACGAATCAATTCTGGATGATAGAACAACAATCTGTGTAACATACAGACAGACAAGAGGCAGGAGCGCTTTTCCTTTGATGTTCTATTGCGGTGCCCGTGATTGCCCTCTGAAGGCGCTGCTGCGAAAAGCGGGCAACATTGTCTTTCACTTCCTGAGTGTCGTGCATATGCCTATTCGCTATTCTTATAGGCCTATGGTTAATTGCCATTGTGAGTCTCCGCCTACTTGCTAGGCCTTATAGGCCTCAACATACCAGTACTCCGTTGCCCTTTTGTGGTGTACCTGCGCATTTGCTCTTGTGATATTCCTATGCTCTGTTCTGTGTATGACCTCTGGCTACGTCTGACTCCGGTTACGTTTGATCCCTGACTTGTTGACATCCGTTCCGGTCTGACCCTGGCCTCTGTCTGACTATCCGCTCTGGTCTGACCCTTGGTTCTGTCTCACTATCTGCTCTGGTCTGACCCTCAGGCTCCGTCTGACTACCCGCTCCGGTCTGACCTTGGCTCCGTCTGACTATCCGCTCTGGTCTGACCCTTGGTTCCGTCTGACTATTTGCTCCGTTCTGACTACCCACTCCGGTCTGACCTTGGCTCCGTCTGACTACCCACTCTGGTCTGAACCTTGGTTCCGTCTGACTATCTGCTCCGGTCTGACCCTCAGGCTCTGTCTGACTACCTGCTCCAGTCTGACCTTGGCTCCGTCTGACTACCCACTCTGGTCTGACCATGGCTCCGTCTTACTACCCGCTCTGTGCTGACCCCAGGTTGGCTGACTATCCGATACGGTACTGATCTTGGCGTGACTGACTTAGTGCTCTGTGTTCTCGACCCTTGGCCTGACTGACTCCTCTTTCTCGCTAGACCGTGCTCTAGCTGTTCCCACTGGTACGAGCTGTTCTCATTACCGCTGCTCCGGACCTTGTCTCTGGCTATTCCATCCTGCTGTCTCTACCGGTTAGTGCCTTTGGGTACTCCCTAGCATTCTAGGGATCTATGTCATCAGTGCCTATCACTAACCTAGCGTTCCAGGGATTTCAGTCACCACTGCCTGTCGCTTCCCTACAGTTCTAGGGATTTCAGTTAACACTGCCTGTTGCTACCCTAGCGTTCTAGGGTACCTGTGAATCGCTATTGCCTGTAGGCTTACCATAGCATTTTAGGGAAGTTTCACTTGTTTTACCTGGGCGTTTCCGCTTCACACTCACTAGTAGCTACTACCATACTTGCTACCAGTAACGTCTGTAGTTAGTATTGGATGTCAGTGGATCATGTCTCCATACCTGGTTAGTGAGGGTTGGGGAAGTACTGTTCATATGTTTGCTGTTCTTATTTTTAATAAAGATCTCTACTTGTCAGTGTCGTTTTTCTCAGTCACACGTTCCCATTATTCACGCTATTTAACGTGTTTTGGGAACTTAACACACACAACACATGTTTGGCCACAAGTCCTTTTCTGTGGCCCAACATCCGTTGCGGTTTCAGTTGGTAGGACAATTGAATATCGATTTTTTCTTTTCTTAGTCAGTAGCCAGTTTTGTCATCCCGCATGTTTTACCAGACAACATTGAATCGAGCCCTTACAGAGTTGCAGAATGCGCCTAAAGTCAACAGGTTTTGCATGCAGAGAGCAGCAGAAAAATGCACGTAAAGCCTCAACTCATTTCACATGCAAAGAGCTGCAGGAGAATACATCTACAGCTTCAACGCATTTCACATGTAGAGAGCTTCATCAGGAGTTATGGCTGAATGTTCAAATGAAAAAGTGAAGGAGTTTTTGTGCAAACCAAAAGCACTAAAGGAGAACTAAACATTCCCATTGATTTAAGAGGCAATTGTAACCACTTCAGTGTCAGTAAGGTTTGGAACACATTGAGCTGGATGAATCCATATTATTCAAGGCATTAAAATCCATACTTATATCCACAGCAATTTTTCTGAACCCAAATTCCTCCTCTTGTCTTTTGAACATACGACCCTAAATATGATAAAACGTCAGCACCAATCAGACACACGGGAACATCGTGAGTCACATGTGGACACCATCAAGGCAGCAAACATCTGAACTGCAGTGAATTTAGATGGAGGAACTCATTATTATAATATGTACTATTTGCTCTAACTGCATCAAAGTGTGTCAGAGTCACCAGGGAGACCTGTAATTGCGGATATCAATCCTATTGCCTGCCAGCTCACATTATATTGACTCATCCAACGCAGGCTTGTGAAATCACATTACACTTTACAGGGTGCTGCGTCTGTGCTAAATGTAATGAAACTGTTTACTTCAAATCTGGTTACATTTTGGCTACAACATATCCTGACTTCTACATGAGGTTAAAACAAAAGGGATGACATGTTATTAAAGGAACTTTACCCTTGATTAGAGGGATGTGACACACATTGCAAATCAAAGAAATGAGCATCCCCCCGGTATTTAAAGGGGAACTACCACCCCCCAAAAACTTAACCTGGATTGATTCTTCATCTGGCGACTAGCTGCTTAATAGCGCTAGTCGCCAGAAATATTACCCAGTTCTGAAGATTTCTGCCTTTTTCTGACGGTCACTGGAACAGCAAACATGGACGTCTCGTCACAGTGACGCCCGTGCGCCTGCGCTGTCAGTCCCTTTTGAGCCGGCGCAGGCGCACGGACGTCACTGTGATGAGACGTCCATGTTTCCTGTTCCAGTGACCGTCAGAAAAAGGCAGAAATCTTCAGAACTGGGTAATATTTCTGGCGACTAGCGCTATTAAGCAGCTAGTCGCCAGATGAAGAATCAATCCAGGTTAAGTTTTTACGGGGTGGTAGTTCCCCTTTAAGAAATTAAAAGATGTCTTACCTAGGTAGGTGTCCATCATACAGCAGTCAGGTGTATCTATATAATTACTGTGTGTAACAGAAGCACTTACCTAGGTAGGAGTCCATCATACAGCAGTCAGGCGTATCTATATAATTACTGTGTGTAACAGAAGTACTTAACTAGGTAGGAGTCCATCATACAGCAGTCAGGTGTATCTGTATAATTACTGTGTGTAACAGAAGCGCTTACCTAGGTAGGAGTCCATCACACAGCAGTCAGGTGTATATCTATATAATTACTGTGTGTAACAGAAGTACTTAACTAGGTAGGAGTCCATCACACAGCAGTCAGGTGTATCTATATAATTACTGTGTGTAACAGAAGCACTTACCTAGGTAGGAATCCATCATACAGCAGTCAGGTGTATCAGTATAATTACTGTGTGTAACAGAAGCACTTACCTAGGTAGGAGTCCATCACACAGCAGTCAGGTGTATCTATATAATTACTGTGTGTAACAGTAGCACTTACCTAGGTAGGAGTCCATCACACAGCAGTCAGGTGTATATCTATATAATTACTGTGTGTAACAGAAGCGCTTACCTAGGTAGGAGTCCATCACACAGCAGTCAGGTGTATCTATATAATTAGTGTGTATAACAGAAGCACTTACCTAGGTAGGAGTCCATCATACAGCAGTCAGGTGTATCTATATAATTACTGTGTGTAACAGAAGCACTTACCTAGGTAGGAGTCCATCATACAGCAGTCAGGTGTATCTATATAATTACTGTGTGTAACAGAAGCACTTACCTAGGTAGGAGTCCATCATACAGCAGTCAGGCATATCTATATAATTACTGTCTGTAACAGAAGCACTTACCTAGGTAGGAGTCCATCATACAGCAGTCAGGTGTATCTATATAATTACTGTGTGTAACAGAAGCACTTACCTAGGTAGGAGTCCATCACACAGCAGTCAGGTGTATCTATATAATTACTGTGTGTAACAGAAGCACTTACCTAGGTAGGAGTCCATCACACAGCAGTCAGGTGTATATCTATATAATTACTGTGTGTAACAGTAGCACTTACCTAGGTAGGAGTCCATCATACAGCAGTCAGGTGTATCTATATAATTACTGTGTGTAACAGAAGCACTTACCTAGGTAGGAGTCCATCACACAGCAGTCAGGTGTATCTATATAATTACTGCGTGTGTAACAGAAGCACTTACCTAGGCAGGAGTCCATCATACAGCAGTCAGGTGTATCTATATAATTACTGTGTGTAACAGGAGCACTTACCTAGGTAGGAGTCCATCATACAGCAGTCATGTGTATGTATATAATTACTGTGTGTAACAGAAGCACTTACCTAGGTAGGAGTCCATCATGCAGCAGTCATGTGTATCTATATAATTACTGTGTGTAACAGAAGTACTTACCTAGGTAGGAGTCCATCATACAGCAGTCAGGTGTATCTATATAATTACTGCGTGTGACAGAAGCACTTACCTAGGTAGAAGTCCATCACACAGCAGTCAGGTGTATCTATATAATTACTGTGTGTAACAGAGGTACTTACCTAGGTAGGAGTCCATCACACAGCAGTCAGGTGTATCTATATAATTACTGTGTGTAACAGAAGCACTTACCTAGGTAGGAGTCCAACATACAGCAGTCAAGTGTATCTATATAATTAGTGTGTATAACAGAAGCACTTACCTAGGTAGGAGTCCATCATACAGCAGTCAGGTGTATATCTATATAATTACTGTGTGTAACAGAAGCACTTACCTAGGTAGGAGTCCATCATACAGCAGTCAGGTGTATCTATATAATTACTGTGTGTAACAGAAGCACTTACCTAGGTAGGAGTCCATCACACAGCAGTCAGGTGTATCTGTATAATTACTGTGTGTAACAGAAGTACTTACCTAGGTAGGAGTCCATCATACAGCAGTCAGGTGTATCTATATAATTACTGTGTGTAACAGAAGCACTTACCTAGGTAGGAGTCCATCATACAGCAGTCAGGTGTATATCTATATAATTACTGTGTGTAACAGAAGCACTTACCTAGGTAGGAGTCCACTATACAGCAGTCATGTGTATCTATATAATTACTGTGTGTAACAGAAGCACTTACCTATGTAGGAGTTCATCACACAGCAGTCAGGTGTATCTATATAATTACTGTGTGTAACAGAAAGACTTACCTAGGTAGGAGTCCATCATACAGCAGTTGGGTGTATCTATATACTTACTGTGTGTGACAGAAGCACTTACCTAGGTAGGAGTCCATCATACAGCAGTCAGGTGTATCTATATAATTACTGTGTGTAACAGAAGGACTTGCCTAGGTAGACGTCTATCATACAGCAGTCAGGTGTATCTACATAATTACTGTGTGTAACAGAAGCACTTACCTAGGTAGGAGTCCATCACACAGCAGTCAGGTGTATCTATATAATTACTGTGTGTAACAGAAGCACTTACCTAGGCAAGAGTCCATCATACAGCAGTCAGGTGTATCTATATAATTACTGTGTGTAACGGAAGCACTTACCTAGGTTGGAGTCCATCATACAGCAGTCAGGTGTATCTTTATGATTACTGTGTGTAACAGAAGGACTTACCCAGGTAGGAGTCCATCATACAGAACATTCATTATTTACTATTATTTTATCTTTTAGAATACATTTTTGGGCTGTATATCGCACTTCAGCCTTTTAGACTGTAGCTGCCCGCACTACACTGTATCATAAGGATAACTGTATGCAGCTTCTTAGATGCATCGCACTCACAGGATTTATCCAATAATGGGATTTTTTTTTTACTTACTGATAAATCCTTTTCTTGTACTCAGTAGAGGGTTGAAGGACCACAGGGTACATAAAATCACCTTTATGGAGGGAGGGCACTCATAGCAAAGCTCCTCCTTCTGCCCTCCCTCTATACTCCAGCACCAACCAGAAATCACAGATTTTTCGGTTACTAAAGCTGGGAGAGGAACAGAGGACACAACAGAACAGAGGAATAAATGCAGGGTGCTCCAAGCCAGACAAGTTGTCTACCACCGCCTGTGGATCCTTGGCCCTGGTGCAGAACACTGGAACTTTCATACTCAGATGAGAGGCCATCGTGTGTATGTCTGGCCAGCTCCAATGGTCAACCAGTTGAAGGAGAATGTCCTGCTTCAACTCCCATTCGCCCAGATCGATGGACTAATGGCTGAGATAATCCACTACCCAGCTGTCAACACCTGCAATAAACCCGGCAGACAGGGCAGGTGGTGCAGCTCCTGGTGCCCCTCTGATGACTGATGAATTGCTACGGCTATATCATTGTTGGACTGAATCCGAATGGGAACAACCTGCTGAAGACTGGTCCAAGATGACAGAGCATTAAAGATGGTATGAAGTTCCACAAAACTGATCTGCAGCTATATCTAAGAGGAGGACCAATGGCCCCGAATGGAGTGATTGCTCCCCACCAGAACAGACTGGCATCTATCAACACCCAGTCCAGGAGATGGAAGGACCGACCTTGGACAGCAGCAGGATACATCGGGTACTCAGACGAACCGGAGTCAATACCAGGATACATCGGGTACTAAGACGAGCCAGAGTCAATACCAGGAAGTAGCAGGATACATCGGGTACTCAGACGAGCCGGAGTCAATACCAGGAAGTAGCAGGATACATCGGGTACTGAGACGAACCGGAGTCAGTACCAGGATACATCGGGTACTCAGACGAGCTGGAGTCAATACCAGGAAGTAGCAGGATACATCGGGTACTGAGACGAGCTGGAGTCAGTACCAGGATACATCGGGTACTCAGACGAGCTGGAGTCAGTACCAGGATACATCGGGTACTCTGGCGAGCCAGAGTCAGTACCAGGATACATCAGGTACTCAGACGAACCGGAGTCAGTACCAGGATACATCGGGTACTCAGACGAACCGGAGTCAGTACCAGGATACATCGGATACTCAGACGAACCGGAGTCAGTACCAGGATACATCGGGTACTCAGACGAGCTGGAGTCAGTACCAGGAAGTAGCAGGATACATCAGGTACGCAGGATACATCGGGTACTCAGACGAGCCGGAGTCAGTACCAGGAAGTAGCAGGATACATCGGGTACTCAGACGAGCCGGAGTCAGTACCAGGAAGTAGCAGGATACATCGGGTACTCAGACGAGCCGGAGTCAGTACCAGGAAGTAGCAGGATACATCGGGTACTCAGACGAGCCGGAGTCAGTACCAGGAAGTAGCAGGATACATCGGGTACTCAGACGAGCCAGAGTCAGTGCCAGGAAGTAGCAGGATACATTGGGTACTCAGACGAGCCGGAGTCAGTGCCAGGAAGTAGCAGGATACAACAGGTACTTAAAGGAGCAGGAGTCAGTACCAGGAAGTAGCAGGATACATCGGGTACTCAGACGAGCCAGAGTCAGTGCCAGGAAGTAGCAGGATACAACGGGAACTCAGACGAGCTGGAGTCAGTAGCAGGATACATCAGGTACGCAGGATACATCGGGTACTCAGACGAGCCGGAGTCAGTACCAGGAAGTAGCAGGATACATCGGGTACTCAGACGAGCCGGAGTCAGTACCAGGAAGTAGCAGGATACATCGGGTACTCAGACGAGCCGGAGTCAGTACCAGGAAGTAGCAGGATACATCGGGTACTCAGACGAGCCGGAGTCAGTACCAGGAAGTAGCAGGATACATCGGGTACTCAGACGAGCCAGAGTCAGTGCCAGGAAGTAGCAGGATACATTGGGTACTCAGACGAGCCGGAGTCAGTGCCAGGAAGTAGCAGGATACAACAGGTACTTAAAGGAGCAGGAGTCAGTACCAGGAAGTAGCAGGATACATCGGGTACTCAGACGAGCCAGAGTCAGTGCCAGGAAGTAGCAGGATACAACGGGAACTCAGACGAGCTGGAGTCAGTAGCAGGATACATCAGGTACGCAGGATACATCGGGTACTCAGACGAGCCGGAGTCAGTACCAGGAAGTAGCAGGATACATCGGGTACTCAGACGAGCCGGAGTCAGTACCAGGAAGTAGCAGGATACATCAGGTACTCAGACGAGCCGGAGTCAGTACCAGGAAGTAGCAGGATACATCGGGTACTCAGACGAGCCGGAGTCAGTACCAGGAAGTAGCAGGATACAACGGGTAGTCAGACGAGCCGGAGTCAGTACCAGGAAGTAGCAGGATACATCGGGTACTCAGACGAGCCAGAGTCAGTGCCAGGAAGTAGCAGGATACAACGGGTACTCAGACGAGCTGGAGTCAGTACCAGGAAGTAGCAGGATACATCAGGTACACAGGATACATCGGGTACTCAGACGAGCCGGAGTCAGTACCAGGAAGTAGCAGGATACAACAGGTACTTAGAGGAGCAGGAGTCAGTACCAGGAAGTAGCAGGATACATCGGGTACTCAGACGAGCCAGAGTCAGTGCCAGGAAGTAGCAGGATACAACGGGTACTCAGACGAGCCAGAGTCAGTGCCAGGAAGTAGCAGGATACAACGGGTACTCAGACGAGCTGGAGTCAGTACCAGGAAGTAGCAGGATACATCAGGTACGCAGGATACATCGGGTACTCAGACGAGCCGGAGTCAGTACCAGGAAGTAGCAGGATACAACAGGTACTTAGAGGAGCAGGAGTCAGTACCAGGAAGTAGCAGGATACATCGGGTAGTCAGACGAGCCGGAGTCAGTACCAGGAAGTAGCAGGATACATCGGGTACTCAGACGAGCCAGAGTCAGTGCCAGGAAGTAGCAGGATACAACGGGTACTCAGACGAGCCAGAGTCAGTGCCAGGAAGTAGCAGGATACAACGGGTACTCAGACGAGCTGGAGTCAGTACCAGGAAGTAGCAGGATACATCAGGTACGCAGGATACATCGGGTACTCAGACGAGCCGGAGTCAGTACCAGGAAGTATCAGGATACAACAGGTACTTAGAGGAGCAGGAGTCAGTACCAGGAAGTAGCAGGATACATCGGGTACTCAGACGAGCCGGAGTCAGTACCAGGAAGTAGCAGGATACATCGGGTACTCAGATGAGCTGGAGTCAGTACCAGGAAGTAGCAGGATACATCGGGTACTCAGATGAGCTGGAGTCAGTACCAGGAAGTAGCAGGATACATCGGGTACTCAGATGAGCTGGAGTCAGTACCAGGAAGTAGCAGGATACATCGGGTACTCAGATGAGCTGGAGTCAGTACCAGGAAGTAGCAGGATACAACGGGTACTCAGATGAGCTGGAGTCAGTACCAGGAAGTAGCAGGATACATCGGGTACTCAGACGAGCCGGAGTCAGTGCCAGGAAGTAGCAGGATACATCGGGTACTCAGACGAGCCGGAGTCAGTGCCAGGAAGTAGCAGGATACATCGGGTACTCAGACGAGCCGGAGTCAGTGCCAGGAAGTAGCAGGATACAACAGGTACTTAGAGGAGCAGGAGTCAGTACCAGGAAGTAGCAGAATACATCGGGTAGTCAGATGTGCCTGGGTCAGAACCAGGATACAACGGGTAGTCAGACGAGCCCGGGTCAGAACCAGGATACAACGGGTAGTCAGACGAGCCCGGGTCAGAACCAGGATACAACGGGTAGTCAGACGAGCCCGGGTCAGAACCAGGATACAACGGGTAGTCAGACGAGCCCGGGTCAGAACCAGGATACAACGGGCAGTCAGACGTGCCCGGGTCAGAACCAGGATACAATGGGTAGTCAGAAGGGCCAGAATCAGTAACCAGGGGGCAATGGAATTCAAACCGATAGGCTGGGATCAGCAAACAGGAGACAAACCAAAGTTCAGACTAGCAGCTACACCAAAGAGTCTCAACGAACCTGCATTCTCCTGTCCGGAAGGCAGGTAGATAAGAAAGGAAGAACCAGTAGTAGAGAGCTGGGTGTAGATTTAGGTTATCACTAGGTGAGAGTCTGTGACAAGAGTATACCATGCCTCCATGGAGTTAGCTGAGCATTAAGCTGCCATTTTGGCAACGTCCACAGCTGCCTCCCAAGTGTAAACTGCGGCATCTTGAAGCAGACTGAACAAAACCAAAAGCTCCTCTGTAGCAGTGCCATCTTGGATGGCACACATAATCTAACTCAGCCACGCGTCTATTGCTCTGCAAGCCCAAGCAAACACACCCCTCATGAAAAAAGGTAGAAAAAATCAATCTGGTAAGAGAGTCTAACTTCTTATCAACAGAACCCCAAAGTTCAGCTGCTCTCTGCACCAGCAAAGTAGTATGTTTCGACATATAGAAAACTGTAGAATTCGCGGCTGGAGGGGCAAACCAGAAATCAACTCAAATAAAGATAAGACAAAGTATTACTATCCCTTTAATCATAGGCTTAATCTCACAATGCAATGTATAACTCTTAAATACCTTCCATTAATTCAAACTATCCAATAGGGTGAGAGAAAAAGTAAAAAAAATGAAAAAAGCCTCCACCCCAGCCACTCGACTGGACTATCCCTTGACCAATACCACATCATACCCCAGTAATTAATTAAGGTAAATAACTACATTGCATCTATCCACATATAACCAAACATACAATCTCATCACAAAATTAAAAAACACCGACAAATATAAAGGAAACCCAATCCACAACAAATGTGTCAAGCTCACCTATGTCGGTGTACAAACAGTGCAACTGTTATGCACTGCCCAAAAGGGCAGTCCAGTTCCAAAAGGACAGGCAAGTTCCCTCTGCACGAGAACACCAGCTAACCCCAGACGTACGTTTCAGCCTTGTTGGGCCTCGTCGGTGAGGTGCAACTGGATTCCCTAGGCACTGAGAGCAAGAGGTCCACATCTGGATTATCAATGCCCTGATCAACCAAAGAATAGACAGAGCTTACATCAATATCCTTCAACTGCATAAATTCAGGTCAACAATGTGTCACGATTACCCAGAGAAGTTCAGGAATCAGTATGATACAGTTAATGCAATTTATCAACAAAATGATAGAAATAACAATATATACAACAGGAACAAGTAGAGGGTTACCAGCCAGCAAGCACTAATATCAGGAATAATAGGCTGCAAAGCTAGACCACACTGCTGAAGACTAGGCCTTAGCCACTGGTAGTCTCAACAGGAACCAGGAGCATGAAGCGGAACTCAGGATCTAGATCTGACGTAACGGGCGTACCGACTCACGCCTACAGTCAGTAGGGAATGAATTCTGACTCATGCCTGCAGTCAATATGGCGCGAACTGACTCACGCCTGCAGTCAGTATGGGAAAATGATAGCCGACTCATGTCTGCAGTCAGTATCAGAGCCCCAGGTCCGCACTAGGTTGGGTGTCTGCTAGGTAGAAGGAACAAACATAACAGTAGTCAGACAGAGCCACAAGTCAGCACCAGAGGGGGTAGTCAGACAAGTCAGGTCATACACAGTTCAGGTAGTCAGCCAGAGCCACAGGTCTGCACCAGGTTGGGTGTCCACTATAGGGATAAGCAAAAGTATAGTCAGACAGAGCCACAGGTCAGCACCAGTTTGGGTGTCCACTATAGGGATAAGCAAAAGTATAGTCAGACAGAGCCACAGGTCAGCACCAGGTTGGATGGAAGACTAGCCAGTTCATACACAGAGCCCAAGGTAAGAGAATTGCTAAGCACAACAATGAAAGGGCAACTGAGTCAGGAGTCAGTCTGCCTTTTAAACCCCTCCACAGGAAGTAGGTGGGCGGAGCAGCTCAGAAGGAGGAAGTAGGTAGGAGGAGACTACTGGAAGCAAACAGATAAAACAGAGGCCTGCAGCATGCTTGAAGCCTCGCGCCTGCAGATGATGCTGAAGTGTAACACAATGATACAGTCCTGATCAACATAGAAAAAGGCATCCAACAAAGAGACACAATTTCCCCAAAATTACTTTCTGCTTGTTTAGAAGACATTTTCCACAAACTAAATTGAGACAAAAAGGACTTAAGATCAATGGAGACTACCTACATCACTTATGCTTTGCAGACGATTTCATACTCTTTGCTAGGAGTCCTGAAGAAGTGCAAGAACGCAATGAAGAGCAGAAAATAATAAAATTGGGTTTGAATATGAATATCAGCAAAACTCAAGTCATGTTTAACAAACGTACCATACCAAGGACAATCACAGCAGATGGATAAGAACAAGAGAAGTTGACAGGTATGTTTAACTTGGACAGAAAATGTCAACAGATGGAAAAACCATTACAGAAATTGAGCGATAAGCATTTGGAAAAATTACTATCCCTTTAAAGACAGTACTACTAATGTTTCATAATAAAAGCAGCTCTAATTAATCATCATATTATTTGGACTTTGGAGAGTGTTATTTCAATTCTGTCAGAGTTGTAGTTCAAGAGTAATTCAATGATAAAGTATCCCCCTCCCGCCCCTTTTACTGATGTAACACTGCTCAGCCAGATCAGAAGGGAGGTGCCCAGGTAGACTGCAGAGAGGGACAATCTTCAATTAAGATGAGGGAAAAAGCTGAAAAACTTGTCAAGGGGGACAGGGCTTTCATTGTTCTCATAGGAAGAAGATTGTCCCCTTCTGTTATCTGTCTGGTCTATGGACTGGATTCCACATCTGAGAAGAGATGGCTTACACTAGGTAAAAGGGGGGCAGGGCTTTCATTGTTCTCATAGGAAGAAGATTGTCCCCTGCTGTTATCTGTCTGGTCTATGGACTGGATCCCACATCTGAGAAGAGATGGCTTACACTAGGTAAAAGGGGCGGGAGGGGAACTTTGCTTGTGAATATCTCTCAAACCATAAAGGTTTGAGAGATAAAACTTATATCGTTCTTCATGTTTTTTTAATGCCTACAAAATAAGATAAAGATAAAACGAAGTATTACTGTCCCTTTAAGGCAGCACCTAAACCCCATGTGACTTGTGGGAGTGGGTGGGTGGGAGTTATAAAGGGGACTCTTGGCCTGCTGCTCACGGGTCACTGAAGGGGAGTCCGAACATGAAGTTGTTTTTAAATTTGGTAAATGTTTTTAAAATATGCCCAATGTGTTATGGACAACAAATCTCAGCTTATAAGAAATGCTTCAGGGTTGTTTTTAAAGTAAGTTTTAAAGTTGGTTACATGAACAAATGTTTGTACAAAGTATCAACGCTAATCAACGTGTAGTGACATTGGTGATACTTAAATCCACAGCACGCTACAAGAATTGGCTACACTGTTAAAGTGTTAGTAATGTCCACAAAAAAAGTTGTTTGCATTTAGAAGCGCTTAAAAAGCTGAGCTATATGCAAAAAAACGTATCTCTCAAACTGCTATGGTTTAAGAGATCCAGGCGTTTAAAGTTTGATCTCTCCTACTGACAGCTGTAAAGCCGTCAGCAGGAGATTCGTGTTGGCTGACACAGAGGCGCTTGAGCAGAGCCGCCATCTCATTATTTACCACGAATCCCTTCATTGGAATGGTCTAAAACGTGTGCTTGAAAACCAGGCACGTGTTTTAGACCATTTCAATGAAGGGATTCGAGGTAAATAACGAGATCTCGGCTCCGCTCAAGCGCTTCCGTGTTGACCGACATATATCTTCTGCTGACAGCTTTACAGTTGTCAGTAGGAGAGATCAAACTTTAAACGCCTGTATCTCTTAAACCATAGCGGTTTGAGAGATACTTTTTTTGCATATAGCTCAGCTTTTTAAGCTCTTCTAAATGCAAAAACTTTTTTGTGGACATTACTAACACTTTAAAGCTAATTCCCTGCAAATCCGATGAGCACCAAACGCATTTATGTGCAATGCGTCGAGTGTTCCCGTGATGAAAGCGAAAGCCGTTCAGGTGATGATAAAAAAAATGGCACATATCCCAGTGCCACAACATGAACATTTTCATCATGGAAAAACCGTGATCCAAACAAAATATATATATATATATACATATATAAAATATAAATATATATATACATAAACATAATTGTGTATCCGACGCAATCCCTCAGGCACTGCAAGAGTTAAAGTGCACACGTTCCCCCTGCGTGTTTTGAGGAAACTGGCACTACGAGAGTGACAGAGATTGTGAAAAAGACGTGACCCTTGCTGCCGATGCCTCTGGCACTTGCACGGTTAAACCCCGAGGAGATGGTGAATGGAGATGCCGTTCTAGGAAAATTAAATTGTTCCCCTGGGCTGTTTATAGAGAAGCAAATGATCTCATACAGAAGCGGAGTTCATTAAACCAGTCAGGGCTAGTTCTACATTACGCAGAAAAGTCACTTCTCCACTTCAAGGAACAGCGCGGCCTACACACAGCCAACTACTATAGGACACAGTGAGGATGACTGACTAGGGAAAAGAGGAGCGCAGCGCGGCCTACACACAGCCAGCTACTATAGGACACAGTGAGGACGACTGACTAGGGAAAAGAGGAGCGCAACGCGGCCTACACACAGCCAGCTACTATAGGACACAGTGAGGACGACTGACTAGGGAAAAGAGGAGCGCAGCGCGGCCTACACACAGCCAGCTACTATAGGACACAGTGAGGACGACTGACTAGGGAAAAGAGGAGCGCAGCGCGGCCTACACACAGCCAGCGAGTATAGGACACAGTGAGGACAACTGACTAGGGAAAAGAGGAGCGCAGCACGGCCTACACACAGCCAGCGACTATAGGACACAGTGAGGACGACTGACTAGGGAAAAGAGGAGCGCAGCGCGGCCTACACACAGCCAGCTACTATAGGACACAGTGAGGACGACTGACTAGGGAAAAGAGGAGCGCAGCGCGGCCTACACACAGCCAGCTACTATAGGACACAGTGAGGACGACTGACTAGGGAAAAGAGGAGCGCAGCGCGGCCTACACACAGCCAGCGACTATAGGACACAGTGAGGACAACTGACTACGGAAAAGAGGAGCACAGCACGGCCTACACACAGCCAGCTACTATAGGACACAGTGAGGACGACTGACTAGGGAAAAGAGGAGCGCAGCGCGGCCTACACACAGCCAGCTACTATAGGACACAGTGAGGACGACTGACTAGGGAAAAGAGGAGCGCAGCGCGGCCTACACACAGCCAGCGACTATAGGACACAGTGAGGACAACTGACTACGGAAAAGAGGAGCACAGCACGGCCTACACACAGCCAGCTACTATAGGACACAGTGAGGACAACTGACTAGGGAAAAGAGGAGCGCAGCGCGGCCTACACACAGCCAGCTACTATAGGACACAGTGAGGACGACTGACTAGGGAAAAGAGGAGCGCAGCGCGGCCTACACACAGCCAGCGACTATAGGACACAGTGAGGACGACTGACTAGGGAAAAGAGGAGCGCAGTGCGGCCTACACACAGCCAGCTACTATAGGACACAGTGAGGACGACTGACTAGGGAAAAGAGGAGCGCAGCGCGGCCTACACACAGCCAGCGACTATAGGACACAGTGAGGACAACTGACTACGGAAAAGAGGAGCACAGCACGGCCTACACACAGCCAGCTACTATAGGACACAGTGAGGACAACTGACTAGGGAAAAGAGGAGCGCAGCGCGGCCTACACACAGCCAGCTACTATAGGACACAGTGAGGACGACTGACTAGGGAAAAGAGGAGCGCAGCGCGGCCTACACACAGCCAGCGACTATAGGACACAGTGAGGACGACTGACTAGGGAAAAGAGGAGCGCAGTGCGGCCTACACACAGCCAGCTACTATAGGACACAGTGAGGACGACTGACTAGGGAAAAGAGGAGCGCAGCGCGGCCTACACACAGCCAGCGACTATAGGACACAGTGAGGACAACTGACTACGGAAAAGAGGAGCACAGCACGGCCTACACACAGCCAGCTACTATAGGACACAGTGAGGACAACTGACTAGGGAAAAGAGGAGCGCAGCGCGGCCTACACACAGCCAGCGACTATAGGACACAGTGAGGACAACTGACTAGGGAAAAGAGGAGCGCAGCGCGGCCTACACACAGCCAGCGACTAGAGGACACAGTGAGGACGACTGACTAGGGAAAAGAGGAGCGCAGCGCGGCCTACACACAGCCAGCGACTATAGGACACAGTGAGGACGACTGACTAGGGAAAAGAGGAGCGCAGTGCGGCCTACACACAGCCAGCTACTATAGGACACAGTGAGGACGACTGACTAGGGAAAAGAGGAGCGCAGCGCGGCCTACACACAGCCAGCGACTATAGGACACAGTGAGGACAACTGACTACGGAAAAGAGGAGCACAGCACGGCCTACACACAGCCAGCTACTATAGGACACAGTGAGGACAACTGACTAGGGAAAAGAGGAGCGCAGCGCGGCCTACACACAGCCAGCGACTATAGGACACAGTGAGGACAACTGACTAGGGAAAAGAGGAGCGCAGCGCGGCCTACACACAGCCAGCGACTATAGGACACAGTGAGGACGACTGACTAGGGAAAAGAGGAGAGCAGCGCGGCCTACACACAGCCAGCTACTATAGGACACAGTGAGGACGACTGACTAGGGAAAAGAGGAGCGCAACGCGGCCTACACACAGCCAGCTACTATAGGACACAGTGAGGACGACTGACTAAGGAAAAGAGGAGCGCAGCGCGGCCTACACACAGCCAGCTACTATAGGACACAGTGAGGACGACTGACTAGGGAAAAGAGGAGCGCAGCGCGGCCTACACACAGCCAGCGAGTATAGGACACAGTGAGGACAACTGACTAGGGAAAAGAGGAGCGCAGCACGGCCTACACACAGCCAGCGACTATAGGACACAGTGAGGACGACTGACTAGGGAAAAGAGGAACGCAGCTCGGCCTACACACAGCCAGCGACTATAAGACACAGTGAGGACGACTGACTAGGGAAAAGAGGAGCGCAGCACGGCCTACACACAGCCAGCGACTATAAGACACAGTGAGGACGACTGACTAGGGAAAAGAGGAGCGCAGCGCGGCCTACACACAGCCAGCTACTATAGGACACTGTGAGGACGACTAGGGAAAAGAGGAACAATTCCTGAATATTTGGGGACAAACAATTGTCATTGATTTAAACAGGACTTGTAATCCCTTGATTGACAGAGCGGTGCCCAACACTTTGCTTTGCAATGCACTGGTGATCTCTCCTCTCCAGTTAATAGCCCCAGTTAAATCAAAAGAAATGTTTACATGTCCCCTGAGGGAAAATAAGGTGCTCTGCCTGATTCCTAGAACCCTCCTTTCTAGGAAATGAGAAGTGGAACGATTCCAATGTCAAAGCAATCATCTGTTAACCCATTAAGTGCCAGATTCCTGTCCAATGCATTGCAACGTTCTGGAGCTCAAAGGGTTAATGTTTTTAGGTAAAAGCCGGTACTGTGTTAGCCGTAAAAAAAAAAAAAAGAAGCCTACCAGTCTCCTGCTTTAACCCTTTCATTGCCAAAGGGGTACGCACTTTTTTTTCATGTATTTTTGTTTAATAAATGTGATAAAAAATCCCCCTAATCTCCCCGCACGTTCAATGACCCCAGAATTTCTTCGCAAAGCAGCAATACGTTGCATACCCTGCTGGCACTCAATTAATTAAAGCGAACGATCACCCCAAATAAAGTACCCCACAATAACTAGACATACAGAGATAAGTTTAGAAATAGTACTATTAATCGGCATAAATCCGGTGTTATTAACCCTTTGAGTGCCAGAGGGGTACGCAACGCATTGCAAAGCACTCAAAGGGTTAAGAAATCCTACTTCATCTGAGAGTGAAGGGCAGGCTTCTTATTTAAAGGTATCTGTGCGATCGGTCCCTTCCTGTTACCTTAAGGTACAATGCAGCGCCCCCTAGAGGAGACATGAGAGAGCAGGCATGCAGATATCTCTGATGCCTGTCTGTCAGTCTCAAAAGAAGTAGGATTTATTAATAACGCTGTATTTATGCTGGATGATAGCACTATTCCTAAGCTTATCGCTATATGTCTAATTATTGGGGGTGGTGCTTTATTTGGGGTGATAGATCCACTTTAAACTCTCACTTATCCTATTAAACACTAAGAATTAATTCAGTATAAATTGGTTCTCCAAAACAAATTGTTCATTAGGACTGCATACTGAGTTTATGGAGGCGGACATTATTCTGTGTCACATGATTCCTAGAAATCCAAACTCCACCCACTGAATACTTCCTAAGATGACTTCAGTTAGAAAAGTTGTATCCAGGAATCCTGAAGAACCAAAAAAAAAAAAAAAACATGACTGTTTGTGTCTGCTCTCCTGTTTGCTGTCAGGATCAGTTCTCTCTAGTGCATACCTGGGAACTATCAAAATTGTCTGACCCTGAGATAATTGAAATTATAACCATGGGCGGATTGTCCTATCAGGGGACCGGGCATCCCCCGGTGGGCCGCTAGATCGTGGGCCGGTGGGGGAGATCAGAAGATCTCACCTCACCGTCCCACGATATTTTGAAGGAGAGGTCTCTGTGACAGCCTTCGCATTCCTTGTTAACCCTTTGAGTGCCAGAGGGGTACGCAACGCATTGCAAAGCAATGCGTTGCGTACCCCTCTGGCACTCAAAGGGTTAATGCAGAGCGCCAGGATATGACATAATATCCTGGCGCCTGCTCTCCCATGCCACACAGGGACCACAAGGGGGCATCGATACGGATGTCGGTGAAGCTAGTGGGCTGCTTTATTAAAAAAATGCCCGGGCTGGTATTCCCCTACAATCCGCCCCTGATTATAACCCTTTACGTTCCCCATAAAGTACCTTCTCTGCAATATGTCCATACGTGCTCTAATTCAAAGGGGATACAATCCAGTCCACAAGGAAAGTTTAACATGCTTCAACTTAAAGTCATCACTGCCTAATCCCACATACCAGGACATCTGTCTCTTTCTTTATGGTACAAATAGCACCAATGTGAAGACAATCGAAGCAGTGATTTGGTGCACATCATGTAGTAGATAACCCTGGAGTCTCCTCACCCTGAGATTGTGGCCCTTCACCCAAAGATTTGGGTCAAAACCCTGAGTCTCATAGTCAAATCCTGAAAGTTCCCAGGTATGCTCTAGGGTTTAGAGGTCTGTCTGGAAGCCATTTTGTTGTAGCCCAGCAGTGGCATCACTTCCTGTCACAGTAAGCAATGGGCAGTTCTCCTTCCAGTGTTTAGATATCTGTCTGGAAGCCATTTTGTTGTAGCCCAGAAGGGGCATCACTTACTATCACAGCAGACAAAGGGCAGTTCTCCTTCTAGATATCTGTCAGGAAACCATTTTATTGTAGCCCGGAAGAGGCATCGCTTCCTGTCACAGTAGACAATGGACAGTTCTCCTTCTAGTGTTTAGATATCTGTCTGGAAGCCATTTTGTTGTAACCCAGAAGAGACATCACTTCCTGTCACAGCAGGCAATGAGCAGTTCATCTAGTTAGATATCTGTCTGGAAGCCATTTTATTGCAACCCAGGAGAGGCATCACTTCCTGTGACAGCAGGCAATGGGTAGTTCTCCTAGTTAGATATCTGTCTGGAAGCCATTTTGTTGTAGCCCAGCAGAGGCATCACTTCCTGCTTCAGTATTCAATGGGCAGTTCTCTCTCTTGTGTTTAGAACTCTGTGCTCTGGAGTCCTCATTACAAGACTTTGTATTGTCCCAGAAGGGGGCTACCTGGGTCATGTGATACATATTTAAACCTGTGAGTGTCCTGGGCAAACTTGGACATGTGATCACCGTAACAAAGACTGAATTCATAATGCTTATTAGGATTACCTGCTCAGATTAAGGGGAGCGTGAATTAATAGGTGTTCGTATTTCTATAAAAACACGCTGCTTAGGAGTATGTGATATTTTAACTTTCTTATGAAAACAAATGCACGTTGTTGGACATTTCCTGCAAGAAAAAGGGAATTGCTACGGATGAGATCTTTCATTCAAAAGCAACTACTGCTTAGATTTGTCTTTTACATTTAAAGGGATAGTAATGTTTCACAATAAAATCAGCTCCAATTAATCATCATAGTATTTGGGCCATGGAGAGTGTTATATCAATACTGTCAGAGTTGTAGTTCAAGAGTAATTGAATGATAAAGTATCCCCCTCCCGCCCCTTTTACTGATGTAACACTGCTCACCTCAGAGCAGCAAGACTGTCCGGACAACAGCGACTCAATGTATTGTAGAAGTCTCTAGCATCCAAGGGGTTAATAGAGAGGAAAGGTTGTATGTGGGTACACAGTTAATCCCGTGTACTGACTGACGGATCATCTTGTTATTTCGCATTATGTAGGTCCTTGTGTATCTGCTGCTAATACAAGGTCTCCAGGTGCTGCATAATTCTGTGTACCTATTATTATAGACGATGGCCTTTCCAGAACAGAAATCGGATTTAGCCTTGAATAATTACCAACCAACCTAAATTAGACTTTAACCCCTGACACTCCATGCACAATACATCCTAGGTCCCACACATTATGGCAGGGATAGCAGGGGAGTGATTGAAACTTGAGGCCTGGGGGCAACTACTATCAAGTGGCCCATTTCTACTATCGTTCCAGCCCACTAGCCCAGTTCACCCCTTTTGTTTATTATAAAATTGGCATTAATTTTGTGAAGTAAAGCAAGTGATACCATATAGCTTACAAGCTAGTAATAACATAGAGCTAACAAGCTAGTGATATCATAGAGCTTACCAGCTAGTGATACCATAGGGCTTACAAGCTAGTGATACCATAGGGTTTACAAGCTAGTGATACCATAGGGCTTACAAGCTAGTGATATCATAGATATTACAAGCTAGTGATACCATAGGGCTTACACGCTAGTGATACCATATAGCTTACAAGCTAGTGATAACATAGAGCTATCAAGCTACTGATATCATAGAGCTTACCAGCTAGTGATACCATAGGGCTTACAAGCTAGTGATACCATAGGGCTTACAAGCTAGTGATAACATAGAGCTAACAAGCTAGTGATATCATAGAGCTTACAAGCTAGTGATATCATAGGGCTTACACGCTAGTGATATCATAGAGCTAACAAACTAGTGATACCATAGAGCTAACAAACTAGTGATATCATAGAGCTTACAAGCTAGTGATACCATAGAGCTTACAAGCTACTGATACATAGAGCTTATAAGCTAGTGATACCATATAGCTAAGAAGCTAGAGATACAATAGAGCTTACAATCTAGTGATACAATAGAGCTTACAAGCTAGTGATATCATAGATCTTACTAATACCATACAGCTTACAATCTAGTGATATAATAGAACTTACAAGCTAGTGATACCATACAATGTACTGATACAGTAGAGCGTACAAACTAGTGATTCCATAGAGCTTACATGCTAGTGATACCATAGAACTTACTAATACAATAGAGCTTACAATCTAGTGATACAATAGAGCTTACAAGCTAGTGATACCACAGACCTTGCTCATACAATAAAGCTTACAAGCTAGTGATACCATAGAACTTACTGATACAATACAGCTTACAATCTAGTGATACAATAGAGCTTACAAGCTAGTGATGCCACAGAGCTTTCAATCTAGTGATACCATACAGCTTACAAGCTAGTGATACAATAGAGTTTAGCAATTACTAATGCAGTTCCATTTAATTGGAAGCTCTGTGGTATCACTAATGTAGATGCATTTCAATTGTAAGCTCTGTGGTGTCACTAGTGTAGTTCCATTTCAGTTGTAAGCTCTGTGGTGTCACTAGTGTAGTTCCATATCAGTTGTAAGCTCTGTGGTATCACTAGTGTAGATCCATTTCAGTTGTAAGCTCTGTGGTGTCACTAGCGTAGATGCATTTCAATTATAAGCTCTGTGGTGTCACTAGTGTAGATGCATTTCAATTGTAAGCTCTGTGGTGTCACTAGTGTAGATGCATTTCAACTGATCGATAAGGCACAAAAGAAGATTAAAGTTTAACCCTGTGACGTGTAGAGCATTGTGAGCGCTACTGCGCTTGTCAATCTGGTTACCGTGAGGTTACCATCGTTCTCTTATCCCGTGGTATCAGTGGTACAAACACAAAGCATACCGTTTGCACCACTGGCTCGGTTATGGCCAAAATGTGGCTGAAAGTTAATTCCAGTCTAGTACAGGCTCGTGCGCGCCAGGGGACGTGTCACATAAGGGCAGGACAATGAGGACGCGGGCGGGATAACAGAGAACGATGGGAGTGACTAAGTAACTGCACGGTAACCAGACTGACATGCGCAGTAGCACTCACAATGCTCTACACGTCACAAGGTTAAACTTTAATCTTCTTTTGTGCCTTATCGATCAGTTTTCTGATTTTTAAAATTACACAGCGCTTTATAACTACGTTAATGTTACACACACAGATAAGGTCATGGTGGGGTGGTAGTTCCGCTTTAAAATTAAACCGAGGACCAGAGCTATCCTTACACAGTTAACCCTTTGAGTGCCAGAGGGGTACGTCTGGCACTCAAAGGGTTAAGTAGACTCATGCACTGTGCCTGCTTCAGCTTGACAAAAAAAAAAATCTGCTATCAACTGTCATGTCCACCTCCATGGGCTGACACCTAGGACTGAATGTGTTATCCTTGAATAAAAGCACAAGGGTAAAATTCAGAGGGGCCCTTAGAATTTTCTGGTCATAGTAAGATAAGCGTGTTGGGGTTATTATTAGGAAGTGTTAGTTCTACTTTTATAAGACAATCCCCCACACGAAGTTAAAGGGATAGCAATACTTCGTTTTAACTTTATTTTATTTTGTAGGCATTAAAAAAACATGAAGAACGATGTAAGTCTTATCTCTCAGACCTTTATGGTTTGAGAGATATTCACAAGCAAAGTTTCCCCTCCCGCCCCTTTTACCTAGTGTAAGCCATCTCTTCTCAGATGTGGAATGCAGTCCATAGACCAGACAGATAACAGCAGGGGACAATCTTCTTCCTATGAGAACAATGAAAGCCCTGGCCCCCTTGACAAGTTTTTCAGGTTTTTCCCTGATCTTAATTGAAGATTGTCCCTCTCTGCAGTCTACCTGGGCAGCTCCCTTCTGATCTGGCTGAGCAGTGTTACATCAGTAAAAGGGGCGGGAGGGGGACACTTTGCTTGTGAATATCTCTTAAACCATAAAGGTTTGAGAGATAAGACTTATATCATTCTTCATGTTTTTTTAATGCCTACAAAATAAAATAAAGTTAAAATGAAGTATTACTATCCCTTTAAGGCTGACACTATCAATCAAGAGTATGGAAATGACTGTTATAGCTAACCCTTTGAGTGCCAGAGGGGTATGCAACGCATTGCTCTGCATGCAAAGGGTTAAGGAGAACTTTATCTCCATGACGCATCTGCGTGAGTAATTTATAGTTGGACTGAACATCAGAAATTCAAGTGTAACCCTTTGAGTGCTTTGAAATGTGTTGCGTACCCCTTTTTGTGCTCAAAAGGGTTAAAGTTTCACTCAAAAAGACAAAAGCCTGGAAATCCTGGGATCAGGTTCTTAGAATGATAACGTATGCGATCCCCCTGGAAATCCTGGGATCAGGTTCTTAGAATGATAACGTATGCGACCCCCCTGGAAATCCTGGGATCAGGTTCTTAGAATGATAACGTATGCGATCCCCCTGGAAATCCTGGGATCAGGTTTTGAGAATGGTAATGTATGCGACCCCCCTGGCGACATCATACATAAACACAACATAATTAACGACAAGAACAGCATTACCAACGAGATGTTATTTGCAAAGCACAGGGTGGAAAGTAGTTAATGTTTGCGAAACCTTAACCCCAGAGTTTTCCACCTATTGTTCGTTTGTTTGAGTGGAAGTTTAACCTTGAAATGAGCAGCTCTTGCCTCTCTGTGTGAGAACATTAACACTTCAAAAACCAGATGGGTGTACAATGCATTACTTAACTATATGTTGTATCCTCCTTGGGTTCTTAAAGGGGAACTATCACCCCAGGTAAAGTCCACCCCACCTAATTAGGCATCTAGCGATAAGCTTAACAAACAAACTGTTATGCAGAATGAAGACCGCGATAGTGATAAATCCTTCCTCAGCCGACATTGACGGACAGGCAACAGCGGAGACATCTTTGCTTATAGACGCCTGTGCCGTCAGTCCTTTCCGGTACCTTAAAGGGATAGTAATATTTCATAATAAAAGCAGCTCTAATTAATCATCATAGTATTTGGGATTTGGAGACAATGCTGTCAGAGTTGTAGTACAAGAGTAATTGAATGACAAAGTATCCTCCTCCCTCCCCTTTTACTGATGTAACAGTGCTCAGCCAGATCAGAAGGGAGGTGCCCAGGTAGATTGCAGAGAGGGACAATCTTCAATTAACCCTTTGAGTGCCAGAGGGGTACGCAACGCATTGCAAAGCAATGCGTTGCGTACCCCTCTGGCACTCAAAGGGTTAAGATAAGGGAAAAACCTGTCAATGGGGGCAGGGCTTTCATTGTTCTCACAGTAAGATTGTCCCTTGCTGTGATCTGTCTGGTCTCAAGACCAGATTCCACATCTGAGGTGAGCAGTGTTACATCAGTAAAAGGGGCGAGAGGGGGATACTTTATCATTCAATTGCTCTTGAACTACAACTCTGACAGTAATGAAATAACACTCTCTATGGCTCAAATACTATGAAGATTAATTGGAGCTGCTGTTTTTGTGAAACATTACTATCCCTTTAAGATAGCATGTACCGACCTAGAGGAGACCGGGACTGACCACACAGGTGTGCAGACATCTGTAAGAAAAGATGTCTGCTTTGTTGCCTGGCCGTCAGTGTCGGCTGAGGTAGATATCAGACTATCGCGGTCTTTATTCTGCATAACCGTTTTTGATTATTAAGCATCTCTCTAGATGCCTAATTAGGTGGGGTGGACTTTATTTGGGGTGATAGTTCCCCTTTAAAGCATCAACCTTGGATTAAATGTTTTTTTTTCCTTTTAATCTTCACTTTTTGTAATACAATTTCCAACACCATAAACGCTTACTGTGATTGCTTCATCTAACTGCTGCTAAAGATATCAGTGAAGCACAGAAGCATTAGATTGACTGAATACATTTTTATATCAAAAAGTAGCGTGTGATCGATTAAACATCATTTTTTTGCATCTGTCTGTTAAACTTTGTAGTGGATTATACATTTACCCAATAAAATCAATTAAATATTCTGGCATGTGATCGATCACTCCAAGATTCCCTCCGTCTATTCTTCAAACTATGACGTGTACAATCTCACTTTTCATCAATAGATTTCAACAACATGTGTCCTTCGTATGCAAATCAATCAAAACATAAGAACCCTTGTACTTATAACATTTCCCTTCCACACAATTCAACATGAACTCTGAACACAACTGGACTCTGCACCAATCTCTATTCAACACAAATCATGAAATCAGTTTTAAAAAAGAATTGTTCATATCAGATGTAAGATCGAGCAAGAGACCAATCAGCCGCGGGGTGGGCAGTCTCTACTGTGCATGACTGCCCCGCGACCGGCTGGCACTGTATCAGCCACGGCGCGGGCAGTCTCTACTGGGCATGACTGCCCCGCGACCGGCTGGCACTGTATCAGCCACGGTGTGGGCAGTCTCTACTGTGCATGATTGCCCTGCGACCGGCTGGCACTGTATCAGCCACGACGCGGGCAGTCTCTACTGTGCATGACTGCACCGCGACCGGCTGGCACTGTATCAGCCACGGTGTGGGCAATCTCTACTGTGTATGATTGCCCTGCGACCGGCTGGCACTGTATCAGCCACGGCGTGGGCAGTCTCTGCTGCACATGCCTGCCCCGCGACCGGCTGGCAGTGGCACCGTGGCCCGTGTAACGGGCTCTTCAACTAGTTTTTTAAATAATTAAACGATTGTCTGAAAGCTGTGCTGAGCCCTATCTAATAACATACTGCACGAGGCGGAAGCAATAAGAAGAAATGGAGACATTCGGGTGCCAAGCAAAGGCACCATAAGGAACAAATGAAAATTTCAATTAGGAGTGTTTTATGTTTTCTGGTGCATTTGGGCAGCTCTTAGTACATCCGCGTCTGTAAGTACCATGGAGCGTAGAGTGTTACATAGTAAATTAGGTTTAAAAACAGAAGCAAGTCCATCATGTTCAACCTTTGCCACAGTACAGCCAAGAAAAAGAGAACTATATAAGCCTTCCTCACTCCTAAATGGGTATTATTCTGTTTACCAAACCTCCTGTTTTCCTACTAATACACATTATAATCTGTATGTTCCCTTCTGCTAGAAATGTATCTAATCTTCTCTCATATGTATCCACTGTATCTACCATTACCACATCCTCAGGAAAAGAATTCCACAACTTAACAGACCTTACTGTAAAAAAATCCTTTCCTCTGCTGAAGTTGAAACCTCCTTTGCTCTAATCTTATACAGTATCCCCTAGTTATTTGATCAGGCCTTGGAATGAAATGCTCACTAGAGAGATCCTTGTATTGACCTCTCATATACTTGTACACTGTAACAAGATCTTAGTTGACTTTTCTCTACAGTAAATAAACCAAGTTTGTCTAGTCATTCCTCATCCGTCACGTCTTCCATTCCCTTAATTAATTTTGTTGCTCTTCGCTGTACCCTCTCTAGTTCTAGTATATCCTTTTTCAGAACTGGTGCCCAAAATTGCACTGCATATTCAAGATGAGGTCTTACCAATGATTTGTACAGTAGCAATACCACTCAATCACTCCTTTTTATACAAGACAGGACTTTGTTTGCTTTTGCCACTGGTCATGGTTTCCGAGTTTATGATCTACAAAAAAATCCCAGGTCTTTCCTAGCAACGAGTCTCCAAAAATGATTTAATTAAGTTTATAAGTAACATTGAGATTTTCTCTTCCCAAATGCATGACTTTACACTTTCCCACAATAAACTTCATATTCCATTTGTTTGCCCAATCTGCCATTTTATGTAAATACCTCTGCAGAGAACAAACATCCTGCTCTGAATTAAGTACCCTGCATAATTTAGTGTCATCTGCAAATATTTAAATTTTACTTTCTACACATATTTCCAGGTCATTTATAAACTGGTTAAAAAACAGCAGAACAAAAACTGAACGCTGAGTTATTCCCCTATCAACTGTATTGGAGAATTGTCCATTTACAACCACACACTGTTCCCTATCCTTCAACCAGTTTTCTATCCAGTTGCAAAGGTCATCTCCTAGCCCCGATTTCCTTATTTTATACACCAGCCTTCTGTGTGGCACTGTATCAAATGCCTGTGCAAACTCTAGATATACTACATCTACTGCCTTACAATTAACTAGATTGCTACTTACTGCTTCATAGATGCTCATACGATTAGTTTGGCAATATCTATACCTGATTAAAACCATGTTGTTTCCTGCTGATAATCCTATTTTCCCCTAGTGTAATCCTGAATATAGTCCCTTATTATTTCTTCGAGCAGTTTTTCCACTACAGAGGTCAAACTCACAAGTCTATAATTCAAAGGATCTGTTTTAGTTCCCTTCTTAAATAGAGGCAATACATTTGCTTTACGTCAGTCTTGTGGCACTGAGCCTGTGGTGATAGAATCTTTAAGAGTCTGTAGTCCCTCTATTTAATTTAGTGTAATGCTTCTATTTATTTTTAACTTGCCAGAGGGGTCTTGCTAACACTGCACGGAGTTCCTGAAGAACCTTTTCATGCATACTATCAGGACCAAGTATCTTGTCAGTCTTAATTTTGTCCTGTCTTCCAGTGACCTCTTCTTCTGTTAACCAAATATCTGATAATTGTATTGTTTTATTTATTACGTGAGGATCTTCTACCATTCCTTGCTCCCTCCCAGATGCAAAGAAAGTATTTAGAACATCGGTCTTTTCCTTATCCTCACTAACCAACTCACCCATCTCATTTTAACAGGTCCAATGCACTCCCTCTTAAAGGGATAGTAATGTCTCTTAAAAATGTATTGCCCGAGTCTTCTGTATCAGGGTTCAAAACTTCCACTCGCCACTAGCCAATGGAAAGTGAAAATGTAGCCCTGGTGAGTAGAAATTCAGCCCTGGTGGGTATGTTATGGCTTGCAGTGGCGAGTAACTTTTCAGGTCTGGCTAGTAGCAAAGGATTTAAAGGGATAGTATTACTTCAAAATTACTATCCCTCATATTGTAGCCCTTAATAAACTGAGTTAAATGACACATGCGGCATCTCTCAAACCTTTATGGTGGAAGAGATAGCCGCTTTCACAGTTTCCTCTCCCCGGGACAGGCGGAGGTTCTTAAACAGAGCCGATATCTCGTTATGGAAGGAACGAGACTGTTTCAATGAATCATTTTTCCTTCCATAACGAGATATCGGCTCTGCTGAAGATCCTCCGCTTGATTCAGAGACCGGATTCTCCTGCTGGCAGCAAACGCTGAGGTCAGGGGAGAAGTAACTTTGAAAGCGGCTATCTCTTATACCATAAAGGTTTGAGAGATGCCGCTGCTGTCATTTAAGTCAGTTTATTAAGGGCTACAATAAGAGGGATAGTAATTTTGAAGTAATACTATCCCTTTAAATTATAAGCCCTTTTCTGTATATTAAAACGGAACTTTCATCAGATAACCATAGCGCAGCAAATGATAATTATATTAGCCATATGCACATACCTAGTTTTATTTACAAGTATAATCAATGCGTTAAACAAAAATAGAACCTTCTATGCAGGCAGGCACCGGCCGGGATCTTGCTGTAGTCGCTCAACGCGCCTGCGCGATCAGTCCCTCCGGTGCCTTTCTGCACGAATGCATTCAACTCACCAGTCGCGGAATTAAAGGGGACAGACAGCGCAGATGCAGAGATGTCTGCGCTGTTCCCAGCTGCCTGTCTGCATAGAAGATTCTACTTTTGTTTAATACAGCAATTATTCTTGAAAATAAAACTAGGTATGTGCATATCGCTAATGTACCGTAAAATCTCAGGTATAATACACTTGCATTTGCAGTCTGCTTCCTTCAATCAGCTTGCAGGACCTTCAGCCGCCAGCCAATGGTAATGCCCTGTGATGATCTCAAGGTCCTCCCATGGCAATACTGTAGGCTGAAGGTCCTGGAAGCCAACTGAAGGAAGCGGGCGGTAAATGCAAGCGTGCCGCCTGCAGGGAGGATGGAAGAGAGGGATCTTCTTCAGATACACCATAAGAATATTGAAAGGGCAGCCTCAAGAAGTTTTACTTTGTCGCCGGATTGCGCTGGGGAGGGAGGTAAGATAGCTGGAAGCTCTAACATTTTTTTTTTTATGCTGAAAAAAACTCTCCGGTACAATACGCACCTCCCACTTCACATAAGGTGAAGATGGGTAAAATTGTGCGTATTATACCCAAGATTTTACGGTAATTATCATTTGCGGCTCTATGGTTATCTGATGAAAGTTCTGTTTTGAAAGAAACATATTGTGCCATGTCTAAAGCGCTTACTTCTTTGTAGTTCAAAAGCTATGAATCACTAAAGGTCCCCCTCCCGCCCCCTTCTGGCTGCCTCCCACAAATCTGAGATCTGGTCGTGCGATTCGACGGTTGCAGTGAGGGACAATATTCAGTAAGTATAAGGGAAATCCGCTTGATGGAGATCAGGATTTCCCTTTGCTCACTGAAGATTGTCCCTCGCTGCAGCCACCCCGACCAGCCTGCATCTTCTGAATGATGTGGCGAGAAGGGGCGGGCGGGGGATCTTCAGTGCTTCATAACTTTTGAACTACACAGAAGTAAGCGTTTAGACATAGCGCAATATGTTCCTTTTAATATACAGAAGACTTGGGCAATGAATTCTAACTAAGTTTTCGACTATGTATTTTTTAAAACTTTTTTGAATTCGTCTTGATCTCACTGGCATTCAAATTTCACTATCTACTTTTGCTAACCTAATTGCCTTTTTGCAACACTTGTTGCGCTCCCTGTATTTCAAGAAAGATTTTTCTGTTACTTCAGACTTAAATAGTTTAAATGCCTTTTTTTCCTTGTCCTTTCCTTCTTTACATTTGCATTAAACCACACTGGTTGTGACCTACTTCTTTTGCATTTGTTCCCCAATGGTATATACTGTTGAACTGTATTCTGGTCAATTTCTGAATTATAATAACTTTTGAATGACAAATCTCCAAGCAGTGGGAGGTCATGTGTTTTACCCTGTAGTGGGTAAAACCTGCGTTTTATCCAGAGTTTTACCCCATAGCATGGAAGTCCTACATTTTACCCCATAGCAGGTAAATCCTGCTTTTACCCCACAGTAAGTAAGTCCTGCGTTTTACCCAACAGCATGTAATTCCTGTGTTTTATCCCATAGCGGGTAAATATTGCATTGTACCCCATAGCGTGTAAATCCTGCATTTAATCCTGAGTTTTACCCCATAGCAGGTATGTCCTGTGTTTTACTCCATTGCAGGTAAATCCTGTGTTTTACACCATAGCATGTAAGTCCTTCGTTTTACTCCATAGCAGGTAAATCCTGTGTTTTACAACATAGCAGGTAAATCTTGCATTTTACCCCATAGCATGTAAGTCCTGCGTTTTACAACATAGCAGGTAAATCCTGCATTTTACCCTACAGCAGGTAAATCCTGCGTTTTACCCCATATAATAGGTAAATCCTGCGTTTTTACCGCATAGCAGGTAAGTCCCGTGTTTTACCCCACAGCAGGTAAGTCACATGTTTTACCCCATAGCATGTAAATCCTGTGTTTTACAATTAGCAGGTAAATCCTGCATTTTACCCCATAGCAGGTAAGTCCTTTGTTTTACCCCATAACGGGTAAATCCTGCATTTTACCCTATAGCGGGTAAATCCTACATTTTACCTTATAGTGGGTAAATCCTGCATTTAACCTTATAGTGGGTAAATCCTACATTTTACCTTATAGCGGGTAAATCCTACGTTTTACCTTATAGCGGGTAAATCCTGCGTTTTACCCTCTAGCGGGTAAATCCTGTGTTTTACCTTCTAGCGGGTAAATCCTGCGTTTTACCTTCTAGCGGGTAAATCCTGCGTTTTACCTTATAGCGGGTAAATCCTGCGTTTTACCTTATCGCGGGTAAATCCTGCGTTTTACCTTATCGTGGGTAAATCCTGCGTTTTACCTTATAGCGGGTAAATCCTGCGTTTTACCTTATAGCGGGTAAATCCTACGTTTTACCTTATAGCGGGTAAATCCTACGTTTTACCTTATAGCGGGTAAATCCTGCGTTTTACCTTATAGTGGGTAAATCCTGCGTTTTACCCTATAGCATGTAAGTCCTGCGTTTTACCCAATAGCTGGTGAGTCTTGTGTTTTACTCCTCAAAAGGAAAATTCCTAGAACGTCTTTTTCACACCAAAAATGTTCTGTCTCCTTTAAGTTAATTAAAAATTGTGATATAACTATAGGCGCTCCAACTGCACCACATGGGAGAAGTAAAAAATTAACACCCTAAATGGTAGAGAGGTCCGAGACCTTTCTGACATTCAAGGGGTTAAAGACCCCATTTAAATTAATGGTAATTTTTATTTGCCCCAAGATGAACTTGGTCTGCTTAAGAATTGCTCTCTTTTCATTTTTCTTTTTAACATGGAGCCCAAATATATGAACGATCAGCTCACTACCGTCTATAAGACAACACTGACATGTGCCCCCATTCCAAACAACATAAAACTGTTATATACATTGTACACACATATCTATCGATCTAATATATATCATTTATTAAGAGAGAGAGAAAGGGGGAGAAGAGAATAATGGGGGAGTAAGATATTGAGGGTGGGCAGAAAGGGAGGGTTTGTAGCACAGAAATATAGAGAGTGGGGGGAGGAGTCAGAAAGAGGGAGCGCATCAAAGAGCGAGCAGGGGACAGTTCAACGAGACATGGCGGGAGTGCGGCAAGATGAGAGAGGTGGGGGAGTACAGCAGAGAGAGGGAATGAAGCAGCGAGAGGATGATTGTGGACGAGAGGTGTGATGACTGTAGAAAAGAGATAGGGATACAGAAGAGAGAGAGAGGATTATTGTGGAAGAGTGGTGGGAGAACAGCAGACAGAGTGGTGAGAGAACAGCAGATAGAGAGGTGAGAGAACAGCAGATAGAGAGGTGGGAGAACAGCAGATCGAGTGGTGGGAGAACAGACGATAGAGAGGTGGGAGAACAGCAGATAGAGTGGTGGGAGAACAGATAGAGTGGCGGTGGGAGAACAGCAGACAGAGTGGTGGGAGAGCAGCAGATATAATGGTGGGAGAACAGGAGATAAGAGTGGTGGGAGAACAGCAGACAGAGAGGTGGGAAAACAGCAGATAGATTAGTGGGAGAACAGAAGATAGAGAGGTGGGAGAACAGCAGATAGAGAGGTGGGAGAACAGCAGATAGAGAGGTGGGAGAACAGCAGACAGAGTGATGGGAGAACAGATAGAGTGGCGGTGGGAGAACAGCAGATAGAGTGGTGGGAGAGCAGCAGATATAATGGTGGGAGAACAGGAGATAAGAGTGGTGGGAGAACAGCAGATAGATTAGTGGGAGAACAGAAGATAGAGAGGTGGGAGAACAGCAGATAGAGTGGTGGAAGAACAGCAGATAGAGTGATGGGAGAACAGATAGAGTGGCAGTGGGAGAACAGAAGATAGAGTGGTGGGAGAACAGATAGAGTGGTGGGAGAACAGCAGATAGAGTGGTGGGAGAACAGATAGAGTGGTGGGAGAACAGATAGAGTGGCGGTGGGAGAACAGCAGATAGAGTGGTGGGAAAACAGCAGATAGATTGGTGGGAGAACAGCAGACAGAGAGGTGGGAGAACAGCAGATAGAGTGGTGGAAGAACAGCAGATAGAGTGATGGGAGAACAGATAGAGTGGCAGTGGGAGAACAGAAGATAGAGTGGTGGGAGAACAGATAGAGTGGTGGGAGAACAGCAGATAGAGTGGTGGGAGAACAGATAGAGTGGTGGGAGAACAGATAGAGTGGCGGTGGGAGAACAGCAGATAGAGTGGTGGGAAAACAGCAGATAGATTGGTGGGAGAACAGCAGACAGAGAGGTGGGAGAACAGCAGATAGAGTGGTGGGAGAACAGAAGATAGAGTGGTGGGAAAACAGCAGATAGATTGGTGGGAGAACAGCAGACAGAGATGTGGGAGAACAGCAGATAGAGTGGTGGGAGAACAGCAAAGAAAGAGTTGGAGCAACAGCAAAGGAAGGGAAAGAAAATCAAGATGGTGGCATAAGTTAGAGTGACAGAAATTCTGCAGCATTCCACTGCCATACCTGTGCCATCCCTGCTGCCCCTCCTCAGCTCCCCTGACATCTGGAAGTCGATGCTGGCATAGGGGTTGATGTTGGTAGTGGCCCCCAGGGACCCAATCTTTGCTGGCTGAATTACAGCGGACCCAACCTGCGTGTTAGTGGGCACAGAGCTTCCAGTTTCTTTTGCCAGATCCAGATCGATGTAATTAAGCCCAGGCTCAACCTCGGGTGGACGGGGGGTTCCATTGCAGGAGGCAGCTGGACCCTGCCTAGGCGTATCAGAGCTGCGCCTTAACCGAGGAGGAGGATCTGACTTCACCGGCTTAGCACGATCCTGCCCTTTGTGTAGGCTGCAGCCCGAGACTGAGGCAGCCAGGCCTTTCAAATCCCCATCTTCAACAACAGGACGGTCTGTGGAGACTTTCTCACCAAGCCCCAAATTGCTCTCTATAGGTGGCCCTGCTGCCAACTTAGCATTTGGGCACAACACCATTTCAGCACTAGTCACAGGCCAGAAAGCCTTCTCTGTGGTCAAAGGCCAAATGTCTTTGTCTGTAGAAGCCTTTTCTAAGGTGGGTACAGGTACCTTTTCTGTACTAGGCCTCAAGGCATTTTCCATGGAACTCCCACTGCTAATTTTAACTTGAGGTTGAAAAGATCTGCCAGGCCCAAAGTCCATATCTGTATAGTCTCCATTGTGGACAGACGATGGCGGCCTCTCCATGGCTATGTACTCCGGTGGGGGAAAGTCCATTTTCTTTGCTGATGACTTTTTCTGAGGTGCCCTGAAGTGAATGCTGACATATTCTCCAGGGCTGGGTGGTCTCCGGTAGTTCCCAGGCAGGGTGCCTGCCCTCCACGTGTCCACAGAAATGCTGAGAGGTCTCCGACTCCGAGCACCACTCACCTCCTCCAGACTGTCAGAGGAGGACGAGCAGGAGGCACGAGCAGGCTGAACCGGCTCCATCTTATATGAACGAGGAAGTGAGCGATAAGATGCAGGCACCCTGGAAAGCCCAGCTCCAGAGGTAAGGCAAGTCTCCGGTGGTGGGGTGCTGGAGGCAGAGCGGCTCAGTGGCCACATATTCATATAATCTGAAGCATGGCTGTCAGAGCTGCCTGCTGAAATATCCCCGGATGGTGGCCAGCTTACCCTCTCTTGTTCTGGAGAACAACTGCCCAGTGGTGACATCATAACATAGCCTGCCAGTTCTAACGGAGCAGGTGGTGAGATGCTGTTGGGTGTCATGGGCATGTAGTCCTGGGACCTACTTCCTGGCAGCATGGGCATGTAGCCAGTTTCCTGACGTTGTTCACATCGCCCCATCATGGCATAGTTATCTTCCTCTTCAAAATGAGCTACTCTTCCTCCCACTTCTTCGGCAGAACCAGTGGTTGTAGGAGGAGGAGGAGGAGGATCCACCACTTGCGATTTTTTGCCATAGTGCACCATGGAAATGTAATTGGTCTCTCCCACCACAGGAGATGGAGGTAGGAAGGCAGGGGGCTCGAAGAGGCTGGGACTGGACTCGTACTCATCTGACGATACTGAACCATAGTCAGCAGTTGGCTCGTTGTTCTCCACTCGTGGACGTTTCTCTTCCTCCTCATCAGGAGACTGGGTGCTGTGGTCTCTGGGGACAGAGTTTGATTTCGGGGCTGGGGAGCTCTCAAGAGTGGCTTCTGTTCTGGAGCGGCGAGAAAAGCCCACTTGACTAGGCGGTGGTGGATTTGGGTGGTGACGCCGGGAAGGGACAGTGATGGGAGTAGAGGAAAGAGACTGGCTTTTGGTCCGTGGCCGAAATTCCTCACTTAGAGACTTCATGGCCTCAAGGATGGTCTCATGCATATTTTGAGCAACCACCGAGTCTTCTACCTAGAATTTAAAGAAGGCTTGCAATTAATGAGTGCAACAGAGAGTGAAATAAAAACATGGAAATTATGAATAAGGGGCAGCTGATTGGTCAGACAGTTTTAAACCAGTTATTAATCTTCAGATTACAGAACACCATTTTGAAGAAATAAAATAATTGAGAATGGAAATTGCAATAAAACAGTTACTAACTAGTTTTAGGTGATCAGTACTTGTACAGCTACATCTCAAGGAATTCAATTTGAGAGGTTCACGTATATATATATTTTTTTATGCAAAGAACTCTCTGGGGAAGTCTTTACTCATAGAGCTGAGGAAGAAACAATGGATCATCTACTACGGCTCGTAGAAAGGCAATTTTGACTAAAACAAGGGCACAGATTTTTTTTTACAGTAAAGGCAGTAAGGGTGTGGATTTAGAATGAGGAAGACATTTTTTACCATTTTGTGGCATAATTGATAACGGCTTATCTAGGATCAACAACAGTGATACAGCAAAGGTTCAACATGATGAATTTGTCTCTTTCATCAACTATATTACTATGTAGAAGAAGCCATGGATAGAAACGCCTTAGTTGTGTAACAGTGGGCAAGCGTTGGCTCTTTAAGTTGTTGTTGGACTACAACTCCCTTCATCCATAGCTGGCCAACAACAGCTTGAGCTATGAATCTTGCCCACAGAGGATGTGTCCAGCAAAAGACAGTCATCAGGCTAAATGTATACGAGACCTCTAGCTTCAAACAGTTAACGTGGAACTACCACCTAATATAAAGTCGCCCCCCACTAATTATGCCTATGGCCACTAGCTTCTTAATAGTTCTGTTATCGGCCACAAGTACCAGGATCTGAAGTAATCCTTTTTCTTGTGAGACAGACGGCCAGCCTTGAGCGCAGATCTCTTGACTTAGAGACGTCTGCTTGTCTGATCTGTCCGTCCTCGTCTCCTGTAGGAGGAATTGCATGGAGCCGAAAGGCATCGGAAGTGACTGAAGGCACAGGCGGCTCTAAAGCAACAAGCCTGGCCGTCAGTCTCACAAGAAAAAGGATTACTTCGGCTGCCGGGACTTGTGGTGGATAATAGAACTATTAAGAAGCTAGTAACCATATGCATAATTAGGGAGGGGTGACTTAATAGTAGTTCTGCTTTAAAGGAGCAGTAAACTTTTTTATGAAAAAATATATATTGTAGGGATTTTCCTACTGAGTAAAATAAGGGTACTCCCACTGCCGAGAGATTTATATTTCCAGAGTTATTACAGTTTAAACCCATGTTTTTTACATTAGCAGTGCCCTCTAGTGGTCAAATTCTAATTAGATTTCCTGTTAGATTCTAATGGAGAGGAAAGTCAGAAAAGTCAGAGACATACAGTTCTCTATAGAATGTGATTGAAACTGCCTGTCACTTCCTGTCAGTTAGAACTATCAGGAAATAATCACAGTAAATTCACTTCCTGTCAGTTAGAGCTAACAGGAAGTAAACACAGTAAATTCACCTCCTGTCAGTTAGATCTATCAGGAAGTAAACACAGTAAATTCACTTCCTGTCAGTTAGAACTAACAGGAAGTAAACACAGTAAATTCACCTCCTGTCAGTTAGAACTATCAGGAAGTAAACACAGTAAATTCACTCCCTGTCAGTTAGAGCTATCAGGAAGTAATCACAGTAAATTCACTTCCTGTCAGTTAGAACTATCACGAAGTAAACACAGTAAATTCACTTCCTGTCAGTTAGAACTATCAGGAAGTAAACACAGTAAATTCCCTTCCTGATTATTTAAACTGCTATAAATTTTGAATAAAACATCTGACAGCGATGGGAGTGACCTTGTTTTATTCAGCAGGAAATGCTCTATAACATATGTGTTTTCATAAAAAAAAGTTTACTGCTCCTTTAAATGCCCAGTTTGAGTCAATGGGAATATGTATTTGTCTCCTTTGGAATAGTCTGTATTTGCTATATGAACTTTATTTTTTAAAGGGCTTCCCTTTGATTAAAACAGGGGAATTAATATTGCTAGGAGATTGTTCATTCAAAAGTTATAACCACTCAGACTTCTAAACACTTTTTTACATTAAACTGCATTTTATTTTGTGGACACTATAATTTGCTAGGGAAAATCATAGTCCATGACTCAAGTGCATTATTAAAGCGGAACTAACACCGCTAGGAAACATTGTCTGTAATAATTCCCTATCTGGTGACTAGCTGCTTAGTAGCGCTAGTCGCCAGAATTATTACCTCTTCATGGAGAAATTTGAAGTGATCCTCGGCTGACAGGCAGGACAGAGCGCGGACATCTTGCCTAATGACGTCCGCGCACCTGTGCTGTCAGTCCTAGAAGGCTGTAGGAGGAGTTGCTAGGAGCCATTAGGCTCCGGAAGGGACTGACAGCGCAGGTGCGCGGACGTCACTAGGGCAAGATGTCTGCTCTCCGTCCTGCCTGTCAGCCGAGGATCACTTCAAAGTTCTCCATGAAGAGGTCATAATTCTGGTGACTAGCGCTACTAAGCTGCTAGTCGCCAGATAGACAATGTTGCTAGCGGTGTTAGTTCCGCTTTAAAATGCATTTTGTACATCAGCTGAACACATGACATGCCAGAACCATCATGCGTGTACGGCCATTAATGACCAGTCACAATCCTGGCATGTAATGGAATTCTGGGAGGGCAGAGTGGCTGCCATCCCAGAATGCACTGGTTAAAAAAAAAGTGTGATCCTTAAGGGGTTAAAGAGCAGGAAAATCCTATAGCGTATTTCTTAGTTAAAAACATCTTGTTGTTCCATTAAGCCTTTAAAGGGATAGTAACACTTCAAATTATCTTTAATTATTCTTGTAGCCCTTGAACGTCTCCCCTAACGTGAGCGTTCTAGCTGACATCAAGGGAATCCGGTCCCAGAACCGGCGGAGGCTCTGCAGCAGAGCTGAGATCGCATTATAGAAACAGAAATCCTTCACTGAAATGGTCTTCTACAGGTGCTTGGTTTGAAAGCACAAGAAGAAGACTGTTTCAGTGAAGGATTTCTGTTTCTATAACGCGATCTCCTCTCTGCCGCAGAGCCGCCACTTTCTCAGGGACCGGATTGCCCTGCAGTCAGCTAGAACGCTGACGTCAGGGGAGAGGGAAAAAAGCAAAACTGTGAAAGCGGCTATCTCTCAAATCATAAAGGTTTGAGAGATGCTGCTGGGTTCATTGAATTTGGATTTTCAAGGGCTACAATAATAATTAAAGATAATTTGAAGTGTTACTGTCCATTTAAGGATCATAGGGGTGCATAACGCAGTCTTCGTACCTGCATCCAGAGCTCGCCTGGGCCAGTGACCGCCGAACGTCCAACTTCTACAAAGAAGTAGTTGTCAGAATGTCCACATCTCCTAACGTTCATGAGCTGCAGGGTGACTGATGGGTTCTCAGAGCGCAGGCGCAGGAGACTCAAGGTGCGTTCGGTCAGGCACAGCCGGTAGATTCCAGAGAGATTGCGGGTTTGCCCCAGGCCTCGTGGACGCAGGCTGACCTGCCACACCTCTCGGAAGGCTGGACCAGGCCAGGCAGCGGAATCTGGAGAAGAACTGAGGTTGCGAGCTGAGAAAGACAAAGTGAATAAAACACAGTTAATAGGGTCCTAGGAATCCGAGGTGGGAGACATATAAATTAAACCTTTGGGTGCCAGAGGGGTACGCAACACATTGCAGGACCTAACAGAAGGAAAAATGGATGTCTAAGTTGTTTCTGAATGTATTCTGTACTAGCAGGCGTGTGGCATGGCTTTTCCCATTCAGCAAACTTTTTTTTTTTTTTTTTTTTTACATTTTCTTAAAGGAGCAGTAAACTTCTTTTTATGAAAAATATATATTGTAGGGATTTTCCTATTGAGTAAAATAAGGGAACTCCCACTGTCGAGAGGTTTATATTTCTAGAGTTATTACAGTTTAAACCCATGTTTTTTTACATTAGCAGTGCCCTCTAGTGGTCAAATTCTAATTAGATTTCCTGGTAGATTCTAATGGAGAGGAAAGTCAGAAAAGTCAGAGACATACAGTTCTCCATAGAATGTGATAGAAACTGCCTGTCACTTCCTGTCAGTTAGAACTATCAGGAAGTAATCACAGTAAATTCACTTCCTGTCAGTTAGAACTAACAGGAAGTAAACACAGTAAATTCACTTCCTGATTATTTAAACTGCTATAAATGTTGAATAAAACATCTGACAGCAGCGGGAGTGACCTTGTTTTATTCAGCAGGAAATGCTCTATAATATATGTGTTTTCATAAAAAAAAGTTTACTGCTCCTTTAACTCAGACCTCGTGGTGCCTAGCTACTGATCTCCCCAGCCGATTCGACTGGGAGATCAATAGAGGCGATGCGGGGAGCAAGCAATTTTACCCAGAGCCGAGTAGGACTGGGGGAAATCGGGAACCCCTCTAACGTGAATGAGGAGAACAAGTCTCTCCTCAATGAAGTGAGAGGGTTTGCCAATACCGATCACTCCTAACCGGTGGCTCCGGGTAGAATGGAAGCAGGGGAGTTCTCTTCTCCCCGCATCGCCGCTACTGATCTACCAGCTGAATCGGTTGGGAGATCAGTAGCTGGGTGGCATCAGGAGGGATCCTGATCCCCCCCCACCAGGAGGTCCGATTTCTTTTATTTAGTAGCGAACTTGATGTGTTTGGTTGAGGAAGCAGGGGGCGAACCTCAGCCAACTCAAAACCCGCCCCACACATCCCATTGGCTGGCTAGTGTCAGTAAGCCCACCCTGGGGTGTGGCTGCGAATGATCCAAAACAGGGCTAGCCTTTTATATATATATATATATATGTACGTGGAGGTCTGCATGAAATTTAAACTGCAACTTTTTCCCAAGCTGGTTTCTTATGTTTCAACTTATTTTACACATATTTCTAATAAGCACTTGCAATTAAAGGGATAGTAATGTTTCAAAATAAAAGCAGGTCCAATTAATCTTCATAGTATTTGAGCCATTGAGAGAGTTATTTCAATACTGTCAGAGCTGTAGTTCAAGAGGAATTGAATGATAAAGTATCCCCTCCCGCCCCTTTTACCTAGTGTAAGTCACCTCCCCTCAGATGTGGAATCTGGTTTCTTGACCGGACAGGTCACAGCAAGGGACAATCTTCTTACTGTGATCATAAGGAAAACCCTGCCCCCATTGACAGGTTTTTCCTTATAACCACTGAAAATTGTCCCTCTCTACGATCCATCCGGACAGTCTTGCTGCTCTGAGGTGAGCAGTGTTACATCAGTAAAACGGGCGGGAGGGGCTACTTTATCATTCAATTACTCTTGAAATATAACTCTGACAGTATTGATATAACACTCTCCATGGTCTAAAAACTATGAAGATTAAACTTACTCCATATGAACACCGCCACCTGAGCCCCCACACACAGCATCATCAAAACCTACTCCATATGCACACCACCACCTGAACCTCCCCACACAGCATCACCTAAACCTACTACATATGCACACCTCCACCTGAACCCTCCACAGTATCACCGAAACCTACTACATATGTACACCGCCACCTGAACCTCCCCACACAGCATCACCTAAACCTACTCCATATGCACACCGCCACCTGAACCTCCCCACACACATCATCACCTAATACTACTCCATATGTACACCACCACCTGAACCTCCCCACACAGCATCACCTAAACCTACTGCATATTCACACTGCCACCTGAACCTCCCCACAGTATCACCTAAACCTACTACATATGTACACCTCCACCTGAACCTCCCCACACAGCATCACCTAAACCTACTGCATATTCACACCTCCACCTGAACCTCCCCACACAGCATCACCTAAACCTACTACATATGCACACCGCCACCTGATCCCCCTCACAGCATCACCTAAACCTACTCCATATGTACACCTCCACCTGAACCTCCCCACACAGCATCACCTAAACCTACTCCATATGTACACCTCCACCTGAACCTCCCACACAGTATCACCTAAACCTACTCCATATGAACACCTCCACCTGAACCTCCCACACAGCATCACCTAAACCTACTGCATATTCACACCGCCACCTGAACCTCCCCACAGTATCACCTAAACCTACTGCATATGTACACCTCCAACTGAACCTCCCACACAGCATCACATAAACCTACTCCATATGCACACCTCCACCTGAACCTCCCCACACACATCATCACCTAATACTACTCCATATGTACACCTCCACCTGAACCTCCCCACACAGTATCACCTAAACCTACTCCATATGTACACCACCACCTGAACCCCCCACAGTATCACCTAAACCTACTGCATATGTACACCACCACCTGAACCTCCCACAGTATCACCTAAACCTACTGCATATGTACACCTCCACCTGAACCTCCCCACACAGAATCACCTAAACCTACTGCATATGCACACCTCCACCTGAACCTCCCACAGTATCACCTAAACCTACTCCATATGCACACCTCCACCTGAACCTCCCACAGTATCACCTAAACCTACTACATATTCACACTGCCACCTGAACCTCCCCACACAGCATCACCTAAACCTACTGCATATGCACACCGCCACCTGAACCTCCCACAGTATCACCTAAACCTACTCCATATGCACACCACCACCTGAACCTCCCACAGTATCACCTAAACCTACTGCATATGTACACCTCCACCTGAACCTCCCCACAGTATCACCTAAACCTACTGCATATGTACACCTCCAACTGAACCTCCCCACAGTATCACCTAAACCTACTGCATATGTACACCTCCACCTGAACCTCCCACAGCATCACCTAAACCTACTCCATATGTACACCTCCACCTGAACCTCCCCACACAGCATCACCTAAACCTACTCCATATGAACACCTCCACCAGAACCCCCCACACAGTATCACCTAAACCTACTACATATGTACACCTCCACCTGAACCTCCGCACAGTATCACCTAAACCTACTACATATTCACACCTCCACCAGAACCCCCCACATAGTATCACCTAAACCTACTGCATATGTACACCTCCACCTGAACCCCCCCACACAGCATCACCTAAACATACTGCATATTCACACCTCCACCTGAACCTCCCCACACAGCATCACCTAAACCTACTGCATATGTACACCTCCACCTGAACCTCTCCACAGTATCACCTAAACCTACTCCATATGCACACCACCACCTGAACCTCCCCACACAGCATCACCTAAACCTACTGCATATGCACACCTCCACCTGAACCCCCCACACAGCATCACCTAATACTACTCCATATGTACACCTCCACCTGAACCTCACACACACATCATCACCTAAACATACTCCATACATATAGCTGCACCTAACCCCCCCACATCTCCACCTTAATTCATATGAACACCACCTGAATGAAAGGGGTTAATGTAGTGATGCTGTGCATACAGCCAACAGGTAAGGGGTTAATGTAGTGATGCTTTGCAGAGAGCCGACAGGTAAGGGGTCAATGTAGTGATGCTGTGCAGATAGCCAGTAGGTAAGGGGTTATGTAGTGATGCTGTGCAGAGAGCCGGCAGGTAAGGGGTCAATGTAGTGATGCTGTGCAGAGAGCCGGCAGGTAAGGGGTCAATGTAGTGATGCTGTGCAGATAGCCAGTAGGTAAGGGGTCAATGTAGTGATGCTGTGCAGAGAGCCGGCAGGTACGGGGTAATGTAGCGATGCTGTGCAGATAGCCGGTAGGTAAGGGGTAATGTAGTGATGCTGTGCAGAGAGCAGGCAGGTAAGGGGTTAATGTAGTGATGCTGTGCAGAGAGCAGGCAGGTAAGGGGTTAATGTAGTGATGCTGTGCAGAGAGCAGGCAGGTAAGGGGTAATGTAGTGATGCTATGTAGAGCCGGTAGGTAAGGGGTCAATGTAGTGATGCTATGTAGAGCTGGTAGGTAAGGGGTCAATGTAGTGATGCTGTGCAGAGAGCCGACAGGTAAGGGGTAATGTAGTGATGCTGTGCAGATAGCCGGTAGGTAAGGGGTAATGTAGTGATGCTGTGCAGAGAGCCGGCAGGTAAGGGGTAATGTAGCGATGTTGTGCAGAGAGCAGGCAGGTAAGGGGTAATGTAGTGATGTTGTGCAGAAAGCCGGCAGGTAAGGGGTTAATTCAGTGATGCTGTGTAGAGCCGGCAGGTAAGGGGTTAATGTAGTGATGCTGTGCAGAGAGCCGACAGATAAAGGGTTAATACAGTGATGTTGTGCAGAGAGCCGTTAGGTAAGGGGTTAATGTAATGCTGTTCAGAGAGCCGGCAGGTAAGGGGTAAATGCAGTGATGCTATGTAGAGCCGGCAGGTAAGGGGTTAATGTAGTGATGCTGTGCAGAGAGCCGGCAGGTAAGGGGTAATGTAGTGATGCTGTGCAGAGAGCAGGCAGGTAAGGGGTAATGTAGTGATGTTGTGCAGAAAGCTGGCAGGTAAGGGGTTAATTCAGTGATGCTGTGTAGAGCCAGCAGGTAAGGGGTTAATGTAGTGATGCTGTTCAGAGAGCCGACAGATAAAGGGTTAATACAGTGATGCTGTGCAGAGAGCCGGTAGGTAAGGGGTTAATGTAGTGATGCTGTGCAGAGAGCCAGCAGGTAAAGGGTTAATGTAATGCTGTCCAGAGAGCCGGCAGGTAAGGGGTAAATGCAGTGATGCTATGTAGAGCTGGCAGGTAAGGGGTTAATGTAGTGATGCTGTGCAGAGAGTCGGTAGGTAAGGGGTTAATGTAGTGATGCTGTGCAGAGAGACTGCAGGTAAGGGGTTAATGTAATGCTGTCCAGAGAGACCACAGGTAAGAGGTAAATGCAGTGAAGCTGTGTAGAGCCGGCAGGTAAGGGGTTAATGTAATGATGCTATGCAGAGATCTGGCAGGTAAGGGGTTAATTCAGTGATGCTGTGTAGAGCCGGCAGGTAAGGAGTTAATGTATTGATGTAAAAAAAAAGAAAAATTGAGGAATTCTGGGAGACTAACTGCACCACAAGGAGGAAAAATAAGACTTCCCAGCGATGAGGGGGAGGTCTATGGGAGTGATGTACTGTAAATGGGGAGTGATACTCTGCAGTCAGAGGCTACAGGAGTGATGATCTTCAGGTGTCAGGGCTACGGGGATAATATTCTGCAGGCAAGGGGGATATGGGAGTAATATACTGCTGGTGAGGGGGTTATGAGAGGAATCCTCTGCAGGTGAGGGGGTATGGGAGGAATCCTCTGCAGGTGAGGGGGTATGGGAGGAATCCTCTGCTGGTGAGGGGGTTATGAGAGGAATCCTCTGCAGGTGAGGGGGTATGGGAGGAATCCTCTGCAGGTGAGGGGGTATGGGAGGAATACTCTGCAGGTGAGGGGGTATGGGAGGAATAATCCTCTGCAGGTGAGGGGGTATGGGAGGAATCCTCTGCAGGTAAGGGGGTATGGGAGGAATCCTCTGCAGGTGAGGGGTTATGAGAGGAATCCTCTGCAGGTGAAGGGGTTATGAGAGGAATCCTCTGCAGGTGAAGGGGTTATGAGAGGAATCTTCTGCAGGTGAGGGGGTATGGGAGGAATCCTCTGCAGGTGAGGGGGTATGGGAGGAATACTCTGCAGGTGAGGGGGTATGGGAGGAATAATCCTCTGCAGGTGAGGGGGTATGGGAGGAATACTCTGCAGGTGAGGGGGTATGGGAGGAATCCTCTGCAGGTGAGGGGGTTATGAGAGGAATACTCTGCAGGTGAGGGGGTATGTGAGGAATAATCCTCTGCAGGTGAGGGGGTATGGGAGGAATCCTCTGCAGGTGAGAGGGTTATGAGAGGAATACTCTGCAAGTGAGGGGGTATGGGAGGAATACTCTGCAAGTGAGGGGGTATGGGAGGAATACTCTGCAGGTGAGGGGGTATGGGAGGAATCCTCTGCAGGTGAGGGGGTTATGAGAGGAATACTCTGCAGGTGAGGGGGTATGTGAGGAATCCACTGCAGGTGAGGGGGTATGGGAGGAATCCTCTGCAGGTGAGGGGGTATGGGAGGAATAATCCTCTGCAGGTGAGGGGGTATGGGAGGAATCCTCTGCAGGTGAGGGGGTATGGGAGGAATAATCCACTGCAGGTGAGGGGGTATGGGAGGAATCCTCTGCAGGTGCGGGAGGTATGGGAGGAATCCTCTGCAGGTGAGGGGGTATGGGAGGAATCCTCTGCAGGTGAGGGGGTTATGAGAGGAATCCTCTGCAGGTGAGGGGGTTATGAGAGGAATACTCTGCAGGTGAGGGGGTATGGGAGGAATCCTCTGCAGGTGAGGGGTTATGAGAGGAATACTCTGCAAGTGAGGGGGTTATGAGAGGAATACTCTGCAAGTGAGGGGGTAGGGGAGGAATACTCTGCAGGTACGGGGGGTATGGGAGGAATACTCTGCAGGTGAGGGGGTATGGGAGGAATCCTCTGCAAGTGAGGGGGTATGGGAGGAATCCTCTGCAGGTGAGGGGGTATGGGAGGAATACTCTGCAGGTGAGGGGGTATGGGAGGAATACTCTGCAGGTGAGGGGGTATGAGAGGAATCCTCTGCAGGTGCGGGAGGTATGGGAGCAATACTCTGCAGGTGAGGGGGTATGGGAGGAATCCTCTGCAGGTGAGGGGGTATGAGAGGAATCCTCTGCAGGTGAGGGGGTATGGGAGGAATCCTCTGCAGGTGAGGGGGTATGGGAGGAATCCTCTGCAGGTGAGGGGGTATGGGAGGAATACTCTGCTGGTGAGGGGGTTATGAGAGGAATACTCTGCAGGTGAGGGGGTATGGGAGGAATAATCCACTGCAGGTGAGGGGGTATGGAAGGAATCCTCTGCAGGTGAGGGGGTATGGGAGGAATAATCCTCTGCAGGTGAGGGGGTATGGGAGTAATAATCCTCTGCAGGTGAGGGGTATGGGAGGAATCCTCTGCATGTGAGGGGGTATGGGAGGAATCATCTGCAGGTGAGGGCGTATGGGAGGAATAATCCTCTGCAGGTGAGGGGGTATGGGAGGAATCCTCTGCAGGTGAGGGGGTATGGGAGGAATAATCCACTGCAGGTGAGGGGGTATGGGAGGAATACTCTGCAGGTGAGGGGGTATGGGAGGAATACTCTGCAGGTGAGGGGGTATGGGAGGAATAATCCTCTGCAGGTGCGGGGGGTATGGGAGGAATACTCTGCAGGTACGGGGGGTATGGGAGGAATACTCTGCAGGTGAGGGGGTAAAAAGAGTGATACTATGCAGATGGGGCTATGGGATTAATACTCTACAGGTGAGGGGCTATGGGAGTAATATTCTGCAGGCAATGGAGTAAAGAGAGTTATAGTATACAGAGGGGGCTATGGGAGTAATACTCTGCAGGTGAGGGGGTAAAGAGAGTGATAGTATGCAGATTATGCTATGGGAGTAAGGCTCTGTAGTTGTGGGCTATGAGAGGGATGTTCTGCAGGTGTGGGCGCTTTGGGAGCAATGTTCTGCAGGTGTGGGGGCAAAGGAAGTGATGGTCTGCTGGTGAGGGGTGAAAGCAGGAACACTGCAGCGTAAACAAGTCCAATGACGCCAGTATCTCCACAGCAACTATTACATCAAGTAGAGGCTGTTACCATGGTAACTAGGAGACAGGCTTTAGGGCCTAGTTAGTTCAATTAGATTGTAAGCTTCCAAGGGCAGTGGCCAATTAATATCTAATATATATATATTTATGTCCGAAGGTGTGCACTCTCTCTAAAGTACAAGTATACGCCTGGGTGCTAATCTCCAAAGTAATCATGTAGAAACATTTCAAAAGAAAGAAATCACTCACATGTGCAAATATTTCACCTCTACAAAGACCTGTGAGCGCTTTCTTCTTTTTAAATTTTATATTATATATATATATATATATACACACACACATAAACAATAGCAGTTGTGTATGTCTGTGTGTCTTTCTGTGTGTGTGTGTGTGTATATATCTATCTTTCTATGTGTGTGTGTGTGTCTGTATCTTTCTGTGTGTGCGTGTACCTTTCTGTGTGTATCTTTGTGTCTGTATGTGTGTATCTTTCTGTGTGTGTGTATCTTGCTGTGTGTATGTGTGTCTCTTTCTGTGTGTGTATGTGTGCATCTTTCTGTGTGTGTGTGTGTATATATCTATCTTTCTATGTGTTTGTGTGTGTCTGTATCTTTCTGTGTGTGCGTGTACCTTTCTGTGTGTATCTTTGTGTCTGTATGTGTGTATCTTTCTGTGTGTGTGTATCTTTCTTTGTGTGTGTATCTTGCTGTGTGTATGTGTGTCTCTTTCTGTGTGTGTATGTGTGCATCTTTCTGTGTGTGTGTGTATGTGTATATATCTATCTTTCTATGTGTTTGTGTGTGTCTGTATCTTTCTGTGTGTGCGTGTACCTTTCTGTGTGTATCTTTGTGTCTGTATGTGTGTATCTTTCTTTGTGTGTGTATCTTTCTTTGTGTGTATGTGTGCATCTTTCTGTGTGTGTGTGCGCACCTTTCTGTATGTGCGCATCTTTATGTGTGTGTGTAACTTTCTGTGTGTGTGTAACTTTCTGTGTGTGTATGTGTATCTTTGTGTCTGTATGTGTGTGTGTATCTTTCTGTGTGTCTGCGTGTGTATCTTTCTGTGTGTGTGAGTCTGTGTGTGTGTGTGTGTGTGCATCTCTGTGTGTGTGTATCTTTTTGTGTATGTGTGCATCTTTCTCAGTGTGTATGTGTATCTTTCGGTCGGTGTGTGTGTAACTTTCTGTGTGTATATCTTTGTGTCTGTATGTATGTATTTTTCTGTATGTTTGTATATTTCTGTGTGTATGTATCTTTCTGTGTGTGTGTATATATCTTTCTGTGTGTGTGTGTGTATCTTTCTGTGTGTATGTATCTTTCTGTGTGTATCTTTGTGTCTGTATGTGTGTGTGTAACTTTCTGTGTGTGTATCTTTCTGTGTGTATCTTTGTGTGTGTGTATCTTTGTGTCTGTATGTATGTGTATCTTTGGGTCTGTATGAGTGTGTGTATCTTTGTGTCTGTATGTATGTGTATCTTTGGGTCTGTATGAGTGTGTGTATCTTTCTGTGTGTATCTTTGGGTCTGTATGTGTGTGTGCCTTTCTGTGTGTGTGTATTTCTTTGTATATATTTCTCTGCGCGTGTATATCTTTCTGTGTGTTTGTGTATATATTTCTGTGTGTGTGTGTGTGTGTGTCTTTCTGTCTGTGTGTATCTTTATGTATGTGTGTGTGCATCTTTCTGGGTGTGTCTTTATGTGTGTGTGTATATATCTTTCTGTGTGTATATCTTTCTGTATGTGTATCTTTCTGTATGTGTGTGTGTGTATCTTTCTGTATGTGTGTGTCTTTCTGTCTGTCTTTCTGTATGTGTGTGTTTCTGTGTGTATGTATGTATCCGTGTATATCTTTTGATCTGTGTATCCTGTCACCCTCACTCAAATAAATCGTCCCTAATAGATTCCAATCCACTACCAATAATATCCAGAAATCCCTCCTTGCCCTCTTTAGACCATACAAATAGCACCTCATTATATAAAGTTATCGTTTTCATGTGAAAATCCATCAACAGCATATTACATCTATTTCTATCCCAAATTTTAATTTACATTTTGGTACTTGGCAAATCCCTTTTAAAACGTCTGCCCTGTTTATGGGTTGTCCACATTGAATTAATTAAATCAAACACAGTGACAATTACCTTGATATTTAACCCCTTAGTGACAGCCGCGTTCGTACGTGGCTGTCACGTTAACGCCCGCCTAACATTTTTTTTTTGTCAAAGAAGTCCTGAGTCTCCGAGCGGCGTGCAGCCGCACGGAGACGCGGACTTCCGTGACTTACCAGGTACGTCCTCTGTCACTAAGTGACAGTTTTTGCGGGATGTACCTGGTAAGTCATATGTCGTTAAGGGGTTAAATGAATATTACAATTTCTGGGACGGCTTTGCCTCTGTGTTGAAGGCTTTTTTTGGTTTCAACGTCACACCTTGTGGTGGGACATCAGGACCCCTCCTGATGCCCACTAGCTACTACCTCAATGTCAAATCAAGGCAAAGCAGGAGAGCAAGTGGGCTTCAATCCTACACAAACTACCAGGTAGGAGTGGGCGGGATCGAGAAACCCTTTCACGTCAATGTGGGAAAACCTAATGAGCTGGGAGATCAGTAGCTGGGGGCATGCCCTGGTTTCCCGAGTTTTCTGGTTCTCCTGCTCTGTTCTGTATTCCCGCCTTGTTTGGTACACGCTCTTGTTCAAGGCGCGATCAAAGCGCTCAGTACTCTGAAATTCTGTTATCCTGTTCAAGTGATTCCTGTGTACGACCTGGCTTTCCTCAACTCCTCTATTTGTCTTCTGATTTGGCTTCCGTTCCTGTGATTTTCGACCTTGGCCTGTCCTCGAGTCCTCTCTTGTCTGTGAGATTTGGTACTGCATTTGCTCGACTGGCTTTCAACCTTGGCTTGCCCGACTTCTCCTCTTGTCTCTCCCTCAGGTTTTGTTGCTGCCCACCCGTTGTCGATAAACCCCTCCTCGAGCCTCCCGGTGCCCAGTGTCTCACCTATGACTCCTTCAACTTCATGTCAAGCAGTACTATCCTCCTCCAGCCTCCAGGTGCTCAGTGTCTCACCTACGACTACTTTGACTTCATGTGAAGCAGTACTATCCTCCTTGAGCCTCCAGGTGCCCAGTGTCTCACCTACGACTCCTTTGACTTTGTGTCAAGCGGTATTATCCTCCTCGAACCTTCCGGTCCCAGCGCTTCACCCTCGACTCTGTGTCGAGCAGTTCTGCGGTATCGTCGACTTCCAGTCTCGGTTGTCCGTCGACTATCAGTCGTATCATGTCTTCAACGCCTTCATTTCTCTCCCTGTTTACGACAAAGTTTCCATACCACAGGAAGGTTTTTCTGTAGTTGTTTTGTCACCAAGGGGGTTATCTGACCATCAGGCTTCGCGGTCTGCTACCCCACCCGGCCCTTGCTGCAGCAAGACCCCCTGAGAGCAGCCACCGACAGCCAGCACCGCTCTCAACTTTACGTCCTCTAGCTTCTGGCTCACAGGGGCCTATCTGGTCAGTATCCTGTGTTTCTATTGTCTTTGCATCTTTATTGAGCATACTAGCTGCATGCTACTCCTTTTGGGGTTACTTCCCCTTTAGGTGTTCTCTGTCAGCTCATATTGGGTGCCTCGACCAGATCACACATTACAGGGCATTGGTCTTGATGCCCCACCACAAGGTTTGAATTTATTTTAACGGAGTGTGGGCAGTGCGTTTTTTTTTCTTAACACAGTGCAGCTTTTGTCCCCTGCCTCCTTCAAGTGGCTAAGCATTTTTTTTATGTTGGTTGAGGAGACAAGGGGCAATGTACCATGCCACGGACATGGATGACGAGGCAAGGGCTCCTGAGGCAAGTTGCTAAGTGGTTGGTTGAGGAGACAAGGGGCAATGTACCATGCCACGGACTTGGTTGACGAGGCAAGGGCTCCTGAATCAAGTGACTAAGTGGTTGGTTGAGGAGACAGCCAGTGTGTGTGTTTGGTTGAGGAGGCAAGCTCCCCCCAGGCAATCAGCGTTTCCAGACACTCTCCCGACAGAGAAACAAAAACTTCTTCTGAGTCAAAAATCCTCATCAGAAGATACCCCAATAAACTGAATATGTCCCTTAAAGACAGGACCAACCTGCTTGATGGTGGGAAAGGGTTTCCAAGAATGAAGAACCCCTGAATGGAGGAGGGAATAGATGCCACAGAGGGCATCAGGGTTTTAATCTAAGCAGGCTTCTGGTCAATGCTGGATGTCTTGGTCAGTGCAGGATGTCCCCAGAAGAGGCCATATTACATGAGGGAAAAGGGACCCAGACTAATCCCTTGGAAGCCCAGCATGACATGAGGAACAGTGGGTTAGGGGGGAAGCCCCTGAATTCTTGGGTTTGGTTTCCCCATAAGCCCCTTAGGATCAGACATATCCAGAGATAGGTGTAGAGAACTAGTGAGAACAAGTTAAAAGTAACCCCAGTGTAATGCAATGCCCCCAGAAGGACTCAAAAAGTACTGTATCTGGTATGCAAAGGGTCAAAGCAGAACTGTCATGCTAATAACATTGCCCCGGATATATTACTAACCTAGCGATATGCAAAGTTATACTGTTCTTATGCTCAATAAGTTATTGCAGTAAAAACACATCATCTGTAGGCATCGGGCTACACAGAGCTTACAAGAGAAGCTGTGTGACTGCGTGGTCAGTCCCTTCCTGTGCCTTAAGGTACCAAAGAACGCCACTCACCAGTGCTGGCAGTGAATGAGACAGATAGAGGAAATGTACCTCTTAGTCTGCGCTAAGATGTCTGTCCTCTGGTTCCTGCCAAAGAAGGGTTTTTACTGCAATAACTTATTGACCTTAAGGACTGTAAGGCTTTGCATATCGCTAGGTTAGTAATATATCTGAGGTCAAAGTTATTAGCATGACAGTTCCGCTTTAAATTACAGAGAGGAAACAGGAGTAAGATAGCAGCAAGAAAAAGGCACCCACCAATCAGAAACAAGCTGAGGAAAACATGGAATTCTGGGTATTGTATTCTTTCTCTGTCACTGTTCCTTAGCAACACGCACCTCTCCAGCCGTGAAGCGTGGCGATTCCCATGGACACACATAAACCTGATTATGATCAGAGAATAAGAAAATGCCCCCTCTGACCCTTCTAGCAGGAACGGGTGAAACGCTATATCCCAAAGACAGTTCTCCCATAGAAGGCTATGCAGCAAAGATGGCTCCCGTTCTTAAAGGGGCCATGCACTTGATCCTTATTAAAATAAACGAAAACGTTACCAAAACCCCTGGAAACAATTGGGGGTGGAATTTAGTGAAAGATTCAATGGTTTAGAGTGTGTAGAAGTCCCAATATCCCAATGAATGACCTATAACAGGACTGCAAGAGTGCAAGGGTTAAGGAATACAATACTAATGCAGCCATCTAGCAACCAAGTATACGACGGTGAGAAGGAGATACATATCTCAGAATGGGACATTAAGATGGACTGGGGCACTCAAACAGCTACTCACCACTCTTCTGTCTTCAGGCGCCCATCTTATTGGGGCAAAATCTCTGAGATCCAGCCATGGGGACCTCATCATGAAGTCAACTTATATGGGAAAAATGTCCATAAACCTCCAGTGAAAAGGCCAGTCCCGCTACAGGGGGTCCATCTGATGGAAGCACACATAATGGGGGGTTACACAGCCCTATATTTAAAGGAAAAACAAAAAGTAACCACAGCATCTCCATCTTCTTGGACGCAGAGCACATGAATCTGGTGGGCAGGGGGATGAGGAGTGAGTATACAAACAATAGACTCTCTCTCTTTTGGAAGTGCCCTGCCCTCCTGGAGTATGGAGTGCAACCCCTTGGTTCCTGTGTTTCATATTGGATGTAAGAGAAAAGTTAATTACACCACACACAACACCGCACAAACTACTACTACACCATGACATGTCTACACAGCACACACACACTGCTACTACTACTACACCATGACATGTATACACAGCACACACACTACTACTATTACACCATGACATGTATACACAGCACACACTACTACTACTATTACAACATAACATATATATATATACACAGCACACACACTACAACTACTACACCATGACATGTATACACAGCACACACACACTACTACTACTACAACACCATGACATATATACACAGCGCGCACAAACACTACTACACCATGACATATATACACAGCACACACACACTACTACTACACCATGATATGTATACACAGCACACACACACTACCACTACTACACCATGACATGTATGTACAGCACACAATACTACTACTACACCATGATATGTATACACAGCACAAACACACACTACTACTACTACACCACCATGACATGTATGTACAGCACACAATACTACTACACCATGACATGTATATACAGCACACACTACTACACCATAACATGTATACACAACACACACACACACTACCACTACACCAAGACATGTATACACAGCACACACAGTACTATTACTACTACACCATGACATGTATACTCAGCACAAACACACACACACTGTTACTACTACACCATGGCATGTATGCACAGCACACACAGTACTATTACTACTACACCATGACATGTATACTCAGCACAAACACACACACTGTTACTACTACACCATGGCATGTATACACAGCACACACACTGCTTCTACTACACCATGACATGTATACACAGCACACACACACACACCGCTGCTACTACACCATGCCATGTATACACAGCACACACACACTCTACTACTACTACACCATGACATGTATACACAGCACACACACACTGCTATTACTACACCATGATATGTATACACAGTACACACTCTACTACTACTACACCATGACATGTATACACAGCACACACACTACTACTACACCATAACATGTATACACAGTACACACTCTACTACTACTACACCATGATATGTATACACAGCACACACACACTACTACTACACCATAACATGTATACACAGTACACACTCTACTACTACTACACCATGACATTTATACTCAGCACAAACACACACACTGTTACTACTACACCATGGCATGTATACACAGCACACACACTGCTTCTACTACACCATGACATGTATACACAGCACACACACACACACCGCTGCTACTACACCATGCCATGTATACACAGCACACACACACTCTACTACTACTACACCATGACATGTATACACAGCACACACACACTGCTATTACTACACCATGATATGTATACACAGTACACACTCTACTACTACTACACCATGACATGTATACACAACACACACACTACTACTACACCATAACATGTATACACAGTACACACTCTACTACTACTACACCATGATATGTATACACAGCACACACACACTCTACTACTACACCATGACATGAATACACAGCACACACACACTACTACACCATGGCATGTATACACAGCACACACACACACTGCTACTACTATATCATGACATGTATACACAGCACACACACACACTGTACTACTACACCATGACATGTATACACAGCACACACACTACTACTACTACACCATGACATGTATACACAGCACACACACACACTACTACTACACCATGACATGTATACACACACACACTACTACACCATGACATGTATACACAACACACACACAGTAATACTACTACAACACCATGACATGTATACACAACACACAAACACTACTACTACACCATGACATGTATACACAGCACACACACTGCTACTACTACACCATGACATGTATACACAGCACAGGTACAGTGCAGGCAGTGGAAGTGCCAGTCTCCTCACACACACACACTATTACACCATGACATGTACACACAGTACAGGTACAGTGCAGGCAGTGGCAGTGCCAGTCTCCTCACACACACTTATACACCATGACATGTATACACAGCACAGGTACAGTGCAGGCAGTGGCAGTGCCAGTCTCCTCACGCACACACTACTACACCATGACATGTATACACAGCACAGGTACAGTGCGGGCAGTGGCAGTGCCAGTTTCCTCTTCACACACACTACTACACCATGACATGTATACACAGTACAGGTACAGTGCAGGCAGTGGGAGTGCCAGTCTCCTCCTCACACACTACTACACCATGACATGTATACACAGCACAGGTACAGTGCAGGCAGTGGCAGTGCCAGTCTCCTCACACACACACTACTACACCATGACATGCATACACAGCACAGGTACAGTGCAGGCAGTGGCAGTGCCAGTCTCCTCACACACACACACTACTACACCATGACATGTATACACAGTACAGGTACAGTGCAGGCAGTGGCAGTGCCAGTCTCCTCCTCACACACTACTACACCATGACATGTATACACAGCACAGGTACAGTGCAGGCAGTGGCAGTGCCAGTCTCCTCCTCACACACACTACTACACCATGACATGTATACACAGTACAGGTACAGTGCAGGCAGTGGCAGTGCCAGTCTCCTCCTCACACACACTACTACACCATGACATGTATACACAGCACAGGTACAGTGCAGACAGTGGCAGTGCCAGTCTCCTCCTCACACACTACTACACCATGACATGTATACACAGCACAGGTACAGTGCAGGCAGTGGCAGTGCCAGTCTCCTCACACACACTACTACACCATGACATGTATACACAGCACAGGTACAGTGCAGGCAGTGGCAGTGCCAGTCTTCTCACACACACACTACTACACCATGACATGTATACACAGTACAGGTACAGTGCAGGCAGTGGCAGTGCCAGTCTTCTCACACACACACAACTACAACATGACATGTATACACAGCACAGGTACAGTGCAGGCAGTGGCAGTGCCAGTCTCCTCACACACACACACACACTACTACACCATGACATGTATACACAGCACAGGTACAGTACAGGCAGTGGCAGTGCCAGTCTCCTCACACACACACTACTACACCATGAAATGTATACACAGCACAGGTACAGTGCAGGCAGTGGCAGCGCCAGTCTCCTCACACACTACTACACCATGAGATGTACACACAGCACAGGTACAGTGAAGGCAGTGGCAGCGCCAGTCTCCTCCTCACACACACTACTACACCATGACATATATACACAGCACAGGTACAGTGCAGGCAGTGGCAGTGCCAGTCTCCTCACACACTACTACACCATGACATGTATACACAGCACAGGTACAGTGCAGGCAGTGGCAGTGCCAGTCTCCTCCTCACACACACTACTACACCATGACACGTATACACAGCACAGGTACAGTGCAGGCAGTGGCAGTGCCAGTCTTCTCACACACACACTACTACACCATGACATGTATACACAGCACAGGTACAGTGCAGGCAGTGGCAGTGCCAGTCTCCTCACACACACACACACACTACTACACCATGACATGTATACACAGCACAGGTACAGTGCAGGCAGTGGCAGTGCCAGTCTCCTCACACACATTACTACACCATGACATGCATACACAGTACAGGTACAGTGCAGGCAGTGGCAGTGCCAGTCTCCTCACACACACTACTACACCATGACATGTATACACAGCACAGGTACAGTGCAGGCAGTGGCAGTGCCAGTCTCCTCCTCACACACACACTACTACACCATGACATGTATACACAGTACAGGTACAGTGCAGGCAGTGGCAGTCTCCTCCTCACACACACACACTACTACATCATGACATGTATACACAGCACAGGTACAGTGCAGGCAGTGGCAGTGCCAGTCTCCTCACACACTACTACACCATGACATGTATAAACAGCACAGGTACAGTGCAGGCAGTGGCAGTGCCAGTCTCCTCACACATACACACTACTACATCATGACATGTATACACAGGACAGGTACAGTACAGGCAGTGGCAGTGCCAGTCTCCTCACACACTACTACACCATGACATGTATACACAGCACAGGTACAGTACAGGCAGTGGCAGTGCCAGTCTCCTCACACACACTACTACACCATGACATGTATACACAGCACAGGTACAGTGCAGGCAGTGGCAGTACCAGTGTCCTCACACACACACTACTACACCATGACATGTATACACAGCACAGGTACAGTGCAGACAGTGGCAGTACCAGTCTCCTCTCACACACACTACTACACCATGACATGTATACACAGCACAGGTACAGTGCAGGCAGTGGCAGTGCCAGTCTCCTCACACACACACTACTACACCATGACATGTATACACAGCACAGGTACAGTGCAGGCAGTGGCAGTGCCAGTCTCCTCTACACACACACTACTACACCATGACATGTATACACAGCACAGGTACAGTGCAGGCAGTGGCAGTGCCAGTCTCCTCACACACACACTACTACACCATGACATGTATACACAGCACAGGTACAGTGCAGGCAGTGGCAGTGCCAGTCTCCTCACACACACACACTACTACACCATGACATATATACACAGCACAGGTACAGTGCAGGCAGTGGCAGTGCCAGTCTCCTCCTCGCACACACTACTACACCATGACATGTATACACAGCACAGGTACAGTGCAGGCAGTGGCAGTGCCAGTCTCCTCACACACACTACTACACCATGACATGTATACACAGCACAGGTACAGTGCAGGCAGTGGCAGTGCCAGTCTCCTCACACACACTACTACACCATGACATGTATACACAGCACAGGTACAGTGCAGCAGTGGCAGTGCCAGTCTCCTCCTCACACACTACTACACCATGACATGTATACACAGCACAGGTACAGTACAGGCAGTGGCAGTGCCAGTCTCCTCCTCACACTACTACACCATGACATGTATACACAGCACAGGTACAGTGCAGGCAGTGGCAGTGCCAGTCTCCTCACACACACACTACTACACCATGACATGTATACACAGCACAGGTACAGTGCAGCAGTGGCAGTGCCAGTCTCCTCACACACACTACTACACCATGACATGTATACACAGCACAGGTACAGTGCAGGCAGTGGCAGTGCCAGTCTCCTCACACACTACTACACCATGACATGTATACACAGCACAGGTACAGTGCAGGCAGTGGCAGTGCCAGTCTCCTCCTCACACACTACTACACCATGACATGTATACACAGCACAGGTACAGTACAGGCAGTGGCAGTGCCAGTCTCCTCACACACACACACACTACTACACCATGACATGTATACACAGCACAGGTACAGTGCAGGCAGTGGCAGTGCCAGTCTCCTCACACACACACACACACTACTACACCATGACATGTATACACAGCACAGGTACAGTGCAGGCAGTGGCAGTGCCAGTCTCCTCCTCACACACTACTACACCATGACATGTATACACAGCACAGGTACAGTGCAGGCAGTGGCAGTGCCAGTCTCCTCCTCACACACTACTACACCATGACATGTATACACAGCACAGGTACAGTGCAGGCAGTGGCAGTGCCAGTCTCCTCCTCACACACACACTACTACACTATGACATGTATACACAGCACAGGTACAGTGCAGGCAGTGGCAGTGCCAGTCTCCTCACACACTACTACACCATGACATGTATACACAGCACAGGTACAGTGCAGGCAGTGGCAGTGCCAGTCTCCTCACACACACTACTACACCATGACATGTATACACAGTACAGGTACAGTGCAGGCAGTGGCAGTGCCAGTCTCCTCCTCACACACTACTACACCATGACATGTATACACAGCACAGGTACAGTGCAGGCAGTGGCAGTGCCAGTCTCCTCACACACACACACACACTACTACACCATGACATGCATACACAGCACAGGTACAGTGCAGGCAGTGGCAGTGCCAGTCTCCTCACACACACACTACTACACCATGACATGTATACACAGTACAGGTACAGTGCAGGCAGTGGCAGTGCCAGTCTCCTCCTCACACACTACTACACCATGACATGTATACACAGCACAGGTACAGTGCAGGCAGTGGCAGTGCCAGTCTCCTCACACACACACACACTACTACACCATGACATGTATACACAGCACAGGTACAGTACAGGCAGTGGCAGTGCCAGTCTTCTCACACACACTACTACACCATGACATGTATACACAGCACAGGTACAGTGCAGGCAGTGGCAGTGCCAGTCTCCTCCTCACACACACTACTACACCATGACATGTACACACAGCACAGATACAGTGCAGGCAGTGGCAGTGCCAGTCTCCTCACACACTACTACACCATGACATGTATACACAGCACAGGTACAGTGCAGGCAGTGGCAGTGCCAGTCTCCTCACACACACTACTACACCATGACATGTATACACAGCACAGGTACAGTGCAGGCAGTGGTAGTGCCAGTCTTCTCACACACACACTACTACACCATGACATGTATACGCAGCACAGGTACAGTGCAGGCAGTGGCAGTGCCAGTCTCCTCACACACTACTACACCATGACATGTATACACAGCACAGGTACAGTGCAGGCAGTGGTAGTGCCAGTCTCCACACACACACTACTACACCATGACATGTATACACAGCACAGGTACAGTGCAGGCAGTGGCAGTGCCAGTCTCCTCACACACACACACTACTACACCATGACATGTATACACAGCACAGGTACAGTGCAGGCAGTGCCAGTCTCCTCACACACATTACTACACCATGACATGTATACACAGCACAGGTACAGTGCAGGCAGTGGCAGTGCCAGTCTCCTCACACACACACTACTACACCATGACATGCATACACAGCACAGGTACAGTGCAGGCAGTGGCAGTGCCAGTCTCCTCACACACTACTACACCATGACATGTATACACAGCACAGGTACAGTACAGGCAGTGGTAGTGCCAGTCTCCACACACACTACTACACCATGACATGTATACACAGCACAGGTACAGTTCAGGCAGTGCCAGTCTTCTCACACACACACACTTCTACACCATGACATGTATACACAGCACAGGTACAGTGCAGGCAGTGGCAGTGCCAGTCTCCTCCTCACACACATTACTACACCATGAAATGTATACACAGCACAGGTACAGTGCAGGCAGTGGTAGTGCCAGTCTCCTCACACACACACACACACTACTACTACTACTACTACTACTACTACTACTACTACATGACATGTATACACAGCACAGGTACAGTGTAGGCAGTGGCAGTGCCAGTCTTCTCACACACACACTACTACACCATGACATGTATACACAGCACAGGTACAGTGCAGGCAGTGGCAGTGCCAGTCTCCTCACACACACACTACACCATGACATGTATACACAGTACAGGTACAGTGCAGGCAGTGCCAGTCTCCTCACACACACACACACACTACTACACCATGACATGTATACACAGCACAGGTACAGTGCAGGCAGTGGCAGTGCCAGTCTCCTCACACACTACTACACCATGACATGTATACACAGCACAGGTACAGTGCAGGCAGTGGCAGTGCCAGTCTCCTCACACACTACTACACCATGACATGTATACACAGCACAGGTACAGTGCAGGCAGTGGCAGTGCCAGTCTCCTCCTCACACACACTACTACACCATGACATGTATACACAGCACAGGTACAGTGCAGGCAGTGGCAGTGCCAGTCTCCTCACACACACACACTACTACACCATGACATGTATACACAGCACAGGTACAGTGTAGGCAGCGGCAGTGCCAGTCTCTTGACACACAAGTTACACAGCACAATGCCAGTAATCAGCAAGTATTAACAGTATTGGTATAATATCCCTGGCAAAAGCCCAAAATCAATGCAGCCATGTCTGCTGTTCTCTACTGTAGATAAACTTTCTTTGGTGGATGCCAGACAGATTACTGGTCATGTCTTATTGTGCCGATCCCTGGATAAACTGGGAGAAAATAATACATTCACGCTGCACTTTCACTAGTGGCCCTTGGCCTATACTGGTAATACTCTAGGTATTGGCCTCATTCACACTTTCATCACAGCTCATGTAGATTGCCAGCAGCGGCAGTGCCAGGCTGTCACATACACAGGTACCAGGGAGCCCTGGAGAACATTCAAGAGACAATAATTCATTTTTATGAAACATTTACATTGGGGAGATTTTCCTGGTCTCCAGATACTCCCACCATTGCTTTATTTATAAAATTTATAATAATCAACATAATGGGCGGAATGCGCACTGACGATCCTGCCCTAAGCCTAACGCAATTTACTAATCTACTTCCGCAATGCCCCGCAGACCACGCAGGCATTCAGTGAGTAATTGTATTTCTAACCTGGCTGAGAAGTTGGTTTACACCACTTTTACTTAATATACCACCCTCGGTGTTTGCAAAAATTAACCGTAGATCAACTTAAGTTCTCAATAAAAACTGACAAACCAGAACCGAGCGGTCACCTTTTATAGAATTTTAACCCTGCTCTGCAATGCTCTGCGTACCCCTCTGGCACTTAAGAGGTTAACAAACCACTTGAAGGGGTGGACTTCACTTTCCGCGGATCTCTGTGGTCATTATGGGGTTAAAAAAAAAAAGACAAGAACCAAGGAAATTTGAGCTGTTTTAACTTTTGACTGAAACATCTCCTAGCTGTGGCATCTTCCTTATTTTACAACAGTTGTGGACACCCACCTGACATGTAAAGGATTAATTAACCCTTTGAATGCCAGAGAGGTCACTGGCACTCAGAAGGTTAACGTCCATACACCACAAAGGACTTCGTATGAACACAAATAAAAATTCAAACATATTTAACTTTATTCTTTTTTTTTAATGAAAATATATACATTATATAAATATTCTGTACAGTGCCCTGCAAAGGTATTCAGATCCCCACCCCAGACCAATTGTCTCATATTACTGAATTACAAATGATACATTGTGATGTCTTTTCGTATTATATTTTATTTAGTAACATATAAACTCAAACTCAGTTATTGTAAGGGGACATTGGTTTTATGTTGGGAAATATTTGGAAGAAAAATAAAAATCTGAAATATGTCGCTTGCGTAAGTATTCACCCCCTGTACCAATGAGGTTCCCACTTTACGGGGATGAAATAAATTGCCCTGACGAGGACGCAGTCACTTTACCATTGGCCTCCGCCTGTGAACCATTAACGCTGTGGCCACATTTTCAGGATAAAAACCCCACTGTTGGAGGATCGTTGGGCAGACTGTGGATCTGAAGGAAAATGAAGACCAAAGAGCATTGTACAGAAGTTAGAGATACAATAAAACTTAGAATTTCACGGAAGATAAGAAGCATTTGGCCCAACTAGTCTGCCCATTTGTCCTACTGTTAGAACCTCAAACCTTATTTGGTCCTTGGTCTTGTCTTATGTTCAGGACTGCGTTATGCCTTTCTCATATACGTTTACATTCCCTTACTGTATTAACCTCTACCACTTCTGCCTCTCAGTGAAGTAAAACGTTCTTACTTTACATCTAAACCTGTGTCCTTCTAGATTTAGACTATGGCCTCTTGTCTTAATGTTTTTACTCTTTTGAAATATACTTCCATCCTGCACTTTGTTGAATCCCTTCATGTATGTGAATGTGTCTATCATATCCCCTCTCTCTCTTCTCTCCTCCAAGCTATACATGTTCAGATCCTTTAGTCTATCCTGATATTTCTTTTCCTGTAAACCAGTCACCATTTTAGTAGCCCTTCTCTGAATTCTCTCTAGAGTATCTATATCCTTCTGGAGATGGGGTCTCCAGTACTGTACACAATACTCTAGTATCTATATCCTTCTGGAGATGGGGTCTCCGGTACTGTACACAATACTCTATAGTATCTATATCCTTCTGGAGATGGGGTCTCCGGTACTGTACACAATACTCTATAGTATCTATATCCTTCTGGAGATGGGGTCTCCTGTACTGTACATAATACTCTAGTGTATCTATATCCTTCTGGAGATGGGGTCTCCAGTACTGTACACAATACTCTAGGTGAGGTAACATAATAATTTAGGTTGAAAAAAGACTTGCGTCCATCTAGTTCAACCCTTTTCCTATTCCTGTTTACCATTGTTGATCCAAAAGAAGGCAAAAAAAACCCTCAATATAGCAATTTCAAATTCTGCCTTGAATGGGGGGGAAAATTCCTTCTTCATTCCAAACGGCAATCAGATTTCTCCTTGGATCAACAAGCCCTAACTAGAGATATGTAGAGTGACATGACAACTTCCCTTTTTATGCTACTACTGCCCCTAGCTATACAACCCAGCACCCTGCTTGCATTCCCCACTGCTTTATTACATTGCCTGCCTACCTTTAAATCATCAGAAATAATTACCCCTAAGTCCCTTTCCTCTGTTGTCTCTGACAGCACAGGACCATTAATACTATATTCTGCCTTTGGATTTTTATGTCACAAGTGCATTATTTTACATTTATCAACATTAAACTAGTAGTAATACAAATGCATAGATTTGAAAAAGGTTACAAAATAATATCCAAGTGTTTGGCTATCCCAGTGAGCACAGTTGGATCAAAAATCAGGAAATGGAAGTCACTACCTAGGCACTGCCAAAAAAACAGACCATTCCACAAAACTCAGAGAGACGGCACAAAGAGGCCAAAATCACTTTGAAGCAGTTATAGAGTCCAGTGACTGGGAGTGAAGTAATGCTGCACCAGTCACCCATATCAAGATCTCTGCATGACACTATCCTGTACGGAAGGTGGCAAGAGAGAAGCCATTACTCAAAATGTAACATCTGAAAGCACATATGGAGTTTGCCAAAAAGCATGAGAATGTCCCAGCTTCGATGTGGGAAAGGTTTGTGTCCAGATGAGATGAAGACTGAGCTTTTTGGCGAAAACTCAAAGTACTTTGTGTTCCACAAACCTAACACTGACCAGGCCTCAATACATACCATCCCAAAAGTGAAGCATGGCGTTGGCAGCACCATGCTGTGGACATGCCTCTCCTCAGCAGGGAGTGGGCATCTTGTTACAACTGAAGGAAGAACAAATAAACAAAATACAGGGATAATACTACAAGAGAACCTGCTTCAGTCCACTAAAAACCTGACGCTTGGGAAGAAATTCACCTTTCAGCAGGACGTTGACACAGAGCAGAAGGCCAGAGTGTCTCAAGAACAAAAAGGCAAAATGTCCTGCAGTGGCCCCATCAAGGTCCTGACCTCAATCCCACTGTGAATGTGCGGCACTATTTGAAAATTGCAGTCCACGTGAGACGTCCAACCAACCTAAATAACCTGGAGCAAATCTGGCCAAAAAGATTTGGCCCAAATCACACTGACACCATGTGCAAAGCGGCCGTAAAAGGTGGATGATGGATTTTTATGCAAGCAACATATTTCAGGTTTTTATTTTTCATAAAAATATTTCCGCACATAAAGCCAATGTCACTTTACCACAATGGATTCTGCCTTCCAGCATTTTAAAATAGAATAGATATTAAAATTACAATATACCATTTGTAATCCAGTAATATGAGAGGACTGGTGAAGGATCTGAATTTTGCAAGGCAATATAAATTATATACACACATTATATATATATATATATATATATATATATATATATATACATACATACACACACACACATATATATATATATAGTTCAAAAGTACTTTCCCTATGATTGGCACCCAGGTTTTTTGAATGGCTTTACAGCGAGTGCATCTCATACCACAATATATTCATTATATATATATATACACATACATACACACACACACACACACACACACAGTAATTCTTTCCCCCCTGAGTAAAACAAGAGTTCTATCGCTCATTCAAATGTTATTGCAGCTCAAAAACATTTTAAAGGGATAGTAATGTTTCACAAAAACAGCAGCTCCAATTAATCTTCATAGTATTTGGGCCATGGAGAGTGTTATTTCAGTACTGTCAGAGTTGTATTTCAAGAGTAATTGAATGATAAAGTATCCCCCTCCCGCCCCTTTTACCTAGTGTAAGCCTCCTCCCCTCAGATGTGGAATCTGGTCTCTTGACCGGACAGATCACAGCAAGGGACAATCTTCTTACTGTGAGAGCAATGAAAACCCTGCCCCCATTGACAGGTTTTTCCCTTATGTTAAAAGGGATAGTACTGCCTGAAAATAATTTTATTTTATATTGTAGCCCTTAAAAAAACATTAAAAGTGATATAAGTCTTATCTCCCAAACCTTTATGGTTTGGGAGATATTAGCAAGTAAAGTTCCCCTGGAGTGACGTCATTGCTCAAGCCTTCAGATTTGCAATCCGGTCCCCGGACCGGCCGCGGCTCTTCAGCAGTGCTGAGATCACGATCTTTAAAAATTATTTCTTCATTGGAATGGTCTACAAAGGGTGCTTGCAAGCCAGGCACACTTTGTACACAGTTCCAATGAAGTAGTTCTTTTTAAAGATCCTGATCTCAGCACTGCTAAAGAGCTGCAGGTTGATCTGTGGACCAGATTCCAAATCTGTCCACTAGATGGCAGACTTGGCTAAAACAGGAAAAGGGAACTTAACTTTACTTGCTAATATCTCCCAAACCATAAAGGTTTGGAAGATAAGACTTATATCGTTTTTAATGTTTTTTTTTTAAGGTCTACAATATAAAATAAAATTATTTTCAGGCAATACTATCCCTTTAATTGAACATTGTCGCTCTCTGCAATCGACTTGGACACCACCCTGCTGCTCTGAAGTGAGCAGTGTTACACTAGGTAAAAGGGGTGGGAGGGGGATACTTTATCATTCAATTACTCTTGAACTACAACTCTGACAGTATCGAGATAACACTCTCCATGGACCAAATACTATGAAGATTAATTAGAGCTGCTTTTATTACGAAACATTACTATCCCTTTCAGTAAACTGAAATCTTGTATTCTGGTGACGTGGAGATTTGTTACCGTCACTTAGCTACGGACAGCTGTAGTCTATGGGCGAGATGTTCAAAAAGTGGTGGTAAGTGAAGTTGTTTGTAACCAAAATTCAAAATTTCTTACGCCAAGGTCCTTCAAATCTCAGTTACATTGCCATCAGTTTTTGCATCCAATAATGCCATCTCCATCAAAGTGGGAAAGAACAGTCTTAAAAGTGAGAGTACCTTCATACTGCAAATGTATTTTCACAAAAAAATATTCTTTTAACAGTCACTTTTTTGTATGATCAACGTAATTTTTCCAGAGACAATAAAAATGGTCTAAATTTGGAGAAGGCAACTGCTGTTAGCAGGAGTGAGAAACAGTACTATAGAGTTGACTAGTTAAAAAGTCTTTGTTTGGAAATGTGTAGTTTTAAAGGGATAGTAATACTTCGTTTTATCTTTATTTTATTTTGTAGGCATTAAAAAAACACGAAGAATGATATAAGTCTTATCTCTCAAACCTTTATGGTCTGAGAGATATTCACAAGCAAAGTTTCCCTTCCTGCTCCTTTTACCTAGTGTAAGCCATCTCTTCTCAGATGTGGAATGCAGTCCATAGACCAGACAGATAACAGAACGGGACAATCTTCTTCCTATGAGAACAATGAAAGCCCTGCCCCCCTTGACAAGTTTTTCAGGTTTTTTCCCTTATCTTAATTGAAGATTGTCCCTCTCTGCAGTCTACCTGGGCATCTCCCTTCTGATCTGGCTGAGCAGTGTTACATCAGTAAAAGGGGCGGGAGGGGGATACTTTGTCATTGAATTACTCTTGTACTACAACTCTGACAGTACTGAAATAACACTCTCCATGGCCTAAATACTATGATGATTAATTTGAGTTGCTTTTATTGTGAAACATTACTATCTCTTTAAAAGAGCAGTAAACTTTTTTTTTTATGAAAAAATATATATCGTAGGGATTTTCCTATTGAGTAAAATAAGGGTACTCCCACTGCCCAGAAATGTATATTTCCAGAGTTATTACAGTTCAAACCCATGTTTTTTTACATTAGCAGTGCCCTCTATTGGTCAAATTCTAATTATATTTCCTGTTAGATTCTAATGGAGAGGAAAGTCAGAGACATACAGTTCTCCATAGAATGTGATAGAAACTGCTGAGACACTGAGTCACTGAGTAAACACAGTAAATTCACTTCCTGTCAGTTAGAACTATCAGGAAGTAAACACAGTAAATTCACTTCCTGATTATTTGAACTGCTATACTTTTTGAATAAAAAAATCTGACTGCGGTGAGAGTGACCTTATTTTATTCAGCAGGAAATGCTCTATAAAATATGTATTTTCATAAAAAAAAAAGTTTACTGTTCCTTTAAAGACAAAATCAAAGACATTTTTAAAATCAGAATTTTTAAGGACAATATTCATCAAGATCTTCTTAAGCAATGCGTTGCGTACCAATCTGGCACTCAAAGGGTTACATTTTTGAGATCCTAGTGCGTAGGCTCTATAGAATAACATAGGAACTGGAGAAGTGATATCGCTGGAGAAGTCATCTCCACTTTATCTCCTCTTTATCCCCACTTAGTGAATAACCTTCCCAATGTGTCCCTGATAAGCACTAAAATTGTTCCAGTAGCACAGAGCTTAAAGTGACAGAGATGTCCCATAAAAAATGTTTCTAGTTTTGTAGAGATTAAAAAAATAAGCTAAATACCACAAATCCTATCTCTCAAACTGCTATGGTTTGAGAGATACCCTCCACTAAAGTTCCTCTTCTCCTGATGTCAGCTGTAAAGCTAACTGAAGGAGATCCTTGTTCAGCAGCTCTTCAGCAGAGCCGCAAAAGCTCTATTTAAAAATAATTACTTCTTTGGAATGGTCTAAAAAGTGTGCTTGCAAACCAGGTACGCTTTGTAGACCATTCTAGAGATGCACCGATACCGATTTTTGAAGACCGAGTACGAGTACCAATACTTTTTTCAAGTACTCACCGATACCAATTACCGATACTTTTTTTTGCGGTCATTTGCCAGTTTTCCAAGTACCTATATGCTTTAGGTACTTGGAAAACTGGCAAATGACCCCAAAAATGTATCGGTAATTGGTATCGGTGAGTACTTGAAATATATATATACACACACCACCTCTTGATTCTCCCTTTTTTGACTCTTTCTCCCCCTCTTGATTACCACCTCTTGCTTCATTCTCCCCATCTTGAGCCCCCTTCTTTTGCCTTGGCTTTTTCTCTCCCTTTTGATCCCCCTTTCTCCCCCTCCTTCTCCTTGACTCTTGATCCCACCCTTTTGCCTCTCTCTCTCTCCTGATCCCCCCTCCTTTTGCCTCCTCTTGTCCCCCCTCCTTCTGTCTCCTGATCCTTCCTCCTTTTGCCTCTTGACCCCACTCTCTGCCTCTTTCACCACCTGCTGCCACATCTATCTTGCCTCCCTTACCCTCCTCTGCCGGGTGCTCGCTGTTCTCTCGCGAGCCCCGGCAGAGGTCAGCGTCAGAGCGTTGCCACGGTAACCCGCAGCAACGCTCCGATGCTGCAGGAGTGAGAGAGGTGACCGGGGAGCATTGTGAGCAGCTCCCCGGGCTCCCTCTCTGCAGCACCGACCCTGACACAGGGTATCGGTGCTGGCATCGTCCGCATTTGCGCGAGTACAAATGCTGGTATCGGCACCAATACCGATACTAGCATCGGAATCGGTGCAACCCTAGACCATTCCAAAGAAATATTTCTTTTTAAATCGCGCTTTTGCGGCTCTGCTGAAGAGCTGCTTGTCGATCCCCTGACATTACAGCTGACGTCAGGAGAAGAGGAGGGAGAGGGTAACTTTAATGGAGGATATCTCTCAAACCATAGCGGTCTGAGAGATAAGATTTGTCACATTTAGCTTATTTTTTTAATCTCTACAGAACTCTAAACATTTTTTTATGGGACATTACTGTGCCTTTAACACTTAGCTAATTGTAAGGCCAATCCAGTGCTGTTTCGTGAAAAGCAGGGCGAAGCGGACTCCATTTCCGTCTGTGATCGGCGACTGGAGATACGGGAGTTAGGACTGACCTTTCAAGCACCCCCTAGAGCCAGCGATCTTGCACAGAGCTGAAATCCCATGGTCTCTAATCAAGCAAGCTCTGAGCTATATGAGGGGTTTAACAAGCTCTCTGGCGCTCTAAGGGTTAAGGCATCCATCCCAGCTCCCATAGTGCTATTCGCAAAACCGAGACCAGAAGGGGAGGCTTTTTCTGCCTTCATTAGACAGTGCTGAGTCTTCCATGCAACTGGGCAAGGATTAACTCCTGAACTACCGGAGCAAGTTAGCAGCGGTCAGAGACGCACGGCCAATGTTATAGTTAATTTAGATTTTAGGGGTTTAACGGCTCCTTTAAAGTGTTAGTAATGTCCAAAAAAAAGTTTTTTGCAAATAGAAGAGCTTAAAAAGCTGAGCTATATGCAAAAAAAAACGTATCTCTCAAACCACTATGGTTTAAGAGATACAGGCGTTTAAGGTTCGCTGTTTCCTACTGACAGCTGTAAAGCTGTCAGCAAGAGATTTGTGTCGGTCGACACTGTGGCGCTTGAGAAGTGCCGGGATCTCGTTACTTACAAGGAATCCCATCATTGGAATGGTCTAAAACGTGTGCTTGAACACCAGACTGAACACCAAGCACACATTTTAGACCATTCCAATGAAGGGATTCGTGGTAAATAACAAGATCCCGGCACTTCTCAAGCGCCACCGTGTCGACCGACACAAATCTCCTGCTGACAGCTTTACAGCTGTCAGTAGGAAACGGCAAACTTTAAACGCCCGTATCTCTTAAACCATAGCGGTTTGAGAGATACGTTTTTTTTTGCATATAGCTCAGCTTTTTAAGCTCTTCTATATGCAAAAGACTTTTTTTGGACATTACTAACACTTTAATCAGTGAGAATCGTTTATAGGTATAATGTAATAAAATAATAATAAAGATAATAATTTCTCATTATAAATGAAGACTTGATCATTCCTTATACTTTGTAATAACGCTCTGTACCTTCGCCAATATTATAAATCGGTGTAGTTTTTGCGTAATTATATCATAAAGTTTATCTCTCCCGTCCCTTTTATAGGCGTCACTATTCTTCCCTCAGATCTGAAATCCGCTCGCTTGACTGGACGGATAGCGGCGAGGGACAATATCCTATATAATAATTTGCTAAAACGTGTGTAACAACGCAGTCACGTGCAGTGGAGACTGCCCACGCCGCGGCTGATACAGAGCTGGACACTCCAAAGGTGTATCCAGCTCTGTATCAGCCACAGAGCGAGCGGTCTCTACTGTGCATGATTGTACCACGACCGAATGGCAGTGGCACTGTGGCCCGTGTAACGAGATCTTCAACTAGTAGTGTCTATTGGTATAAGGAAAAGGAAATCCCCGTTCCACTTGACAAAGCAAAGCAGGTTATTCCTTATGATGATACAAGATTGTCCCTCGCTGCGATCCGTCCGAACCGGCTTTCTGCTCCGATAAATAGTGACGTCTGTAAAAGGTGCGGGAGGGAGACCTTTACAATGTAATTACACAAAAACTACGCAGATTAGTACACTGGCAATGGTACAGAGAGTCATTACTAAGTATAAGGAATAATCGAATCTTAATTTATAGTGAGACATTAGTATCTATTTAAAAATTAAAAATGACTGCTCCTTAGACTTTTGGAAAAAGGAGGTAGGGGGTCCGCCTTCCCTTCTGCCCTATTCTGCCACCCCAGAGCTCAAAACTTCCACTAGCCAATGGCGAGTGAAAATGTAGCCCTGGCGAGTAGAAATTCAGCCCTGGTGGGTATGTTATGTATTGCAGTGGCGAGTAACTTTTCAGGTCTGGCTAGTAGCAAAGGACTTTAACTTTTAAGGCCTGTGCCACCCTATTCAACTGCCTATTTTTGCAAGTGCTTTCACTGACCCTGCTTTCATGTACATATATTCCTTGACAAGACAAACACACACACATATATATATATAAGTTACCTTGCGCCTGCACCTCCAGTATAGCTTTGTACCAGTCCTCCTGCTCATCCTCTCCATCTGCGGACACGCCAAGGCCCCCATCACGTGTGTACATAACAAGCAGGTGTCTTCTCTTTGCGTCTGCCCGCTTGTTCACACCAAACGTCTCTTCCAAGTTGATTGTGCCACGTAGGCCACCAGATCCCTCTGCCATGCGGAACTTCTTCTCGTTTTCATAATACTCCAGTCGTGCCGGGCCGCGACTTCCAGGACTGCGGAGGACAAAGAACCTTTTGCGCATAGATTTCTGCTTCCGCAAATAACCGCATTTCTTCACGTCCTCCATGTCCTGCAAAGTATTAACGCTAACGCAGGGTTTCTTTTCACTCTCTCTCTTTTTTTTTTTAGGTTTCCATCCAGCAGATCAATGCATTTCTGCCCACGACCACAAAACGTTATTCTGGATAGTTATCTTGGAATTAAAAAAAAAATATTTGTTTTATTTTTCCAACCAGAAACAAATCCAACCATGCAGCCTCTAAAGTGGTATGTGGAGGTCTGTTTTGTACAAAAAAAAGGTGTGCACTTTTACCCCCAGAAAAAAAAAACAGTTTATCCTTTGTTCACACAACAAAACGCATCTGTTTTCCCCCAACATTAAGTATTTCTCAAAGGAAAAAATGTCTAGTAACATTAGTGACAACGTAGCATTTTGTTTTTCAACATTTCACCTTCCAGTCTCTGATGACATTCTTCGATGTCCGGGAATCAAAAACTTACAGCGATCATTTTTTTTCTAAAATTATTTGACTTTCGCCCTCCTAAAAGAAATGTCCTGTAGTACTGAAAATCAGGGTATGGCTTAAAAAATTATCCTGAATCAATGCACATTTCTACTAGAAAAAAAAAATTGTTTCAAAACATTAGACTTAATGAAGCGAGAAAAAACAAAAATTAAAAAAACAATTGGTGTAGATTCCTGGACAAATTTTACTATTCTTCTGATGATTTCCTAAAAATGTATGCAGATTTGTATTACTATAATGAGGTTTTCAAATTAACAAAAATGTTATAATGCCAATGGCTTAGGAGTAAATACTATATTTCCATTTCATTCCTAATCAACGCACCATCACTCCAAGGTGGAGAGTCTATTCATATATTCCTGGGATCCAAAACAAAAATGTCAAGGGTAGGGGGCTTGTATTTAAAATATAATACAATACAGTCTTTGTACCCAAAAATAAAGACGTGCCTTCGTGTCCTGAGTTTTCAATTTAAATTATATAGTCCTGTTTTATTTCTCAAATTGATCCAATGCAGAAAAAAGTCAACCTCTACACTGAGCTAACACAGATTAACACAGTGATTATTTTTCATTACTGAGCTTTAAACACAGAGAGACGCAGTGGGTGTCAGTTTGTAGGAAGCCTCTTCTCTATATGGTTTTGATTCCCAAATCTCACATTTGTAACTCTAGAAAATCTGCATGTATTGTAAGTGACGGACATAGGAGAGGGTTTGCATTCCAAAACTGTGTATTTTTTAGAAAGAAGTATTTTAGTGCAATGAAAAAAAAAACCACAATTATTTTTGAGTTGTAAACTAAAGTCAATTTCACCCAATATAATAAATTAAATGTATAGCGGTTCCCCCACCAAATGAAGGCATTTCTATTTTGCACAACCCCTTATTCTCGGACAATCTTAGATTAGTATTAATAGCCAATTTTTAGCAATATACTAAAAGGTCTATGATTTATTCAGAGAAAAGGCACACACAGTGGAACACTATCTAATCAATAGTCAGACTATAACTAATAGTCAGAGATTATGACATTCATCTTTTGTAATAAAAGAAACCTATTTTGAAACAGAACCCAGAAAAAAAAGTATTTCTACAGATTGTAAACAAGTTGTGTAATCTTTGGAAATACTGAGAATGTAAATTAGCACAGTAATTTGTAGTTTTATACCCCAATTTTTTCTCAGATGATGGGGTATTTCACCTGAGGAGGTGTTAAGCAAAACTAAGTAATATCCCCTTGTGTCTTTATATTTTTAATCTAAAGTAAAATATAACTTTCTGAGTAAAGTTGGAAATTAAAATATCTGCTAGTAAGGCAATTTTTCTGTGGACAGACTGAAACAGCCAGCCCGTTCTGCTTTGTAAAATAAAATATATCTATGTAGCTTCCAGTTATATCGATATATATATGACACACTCGGTGAAGTGTGTAATATCTGGCTATAAAAGTATTTCAAAATATATAATTAACCTGAGAAATTGCACGAAAATATATATTTTTAATGCAAAAGAAGGCCAGGAGCTTCAGAGTGACACACACAGATGTAAAACAACAACATAAATTTCATTTGAGACGTCTAATAATTTGGTAAAGGATTTATGGAGGTCACAGAAGCCGACCCACACAGGGGGTTTGCAGGAACAAAGTGAAAATGTAAATATCACGGATCCTGCAATGAACACGTTGTACTGCAGTTCAGGCTGAGAGGTACAAAATGCCTCACATTAGCTGTCTGGCCAGAATGAATTCATGGAAACATGCAATGTATTATTATAAGCTAGTTAGGCTGAAATTCTAGAAACCACTGCACTTTGGTTTAAATAGCTGGGAAGGGGAGTAGACGGGCCCAGCCCTTAACATATGGGGATAGATTCATGGATTTAACACCACAATGAAGTGTCACGTCTAGATCTGCATATTCATTTAAAGGTCCTTTCCCTCTCTATTAGAGTATGTCAGCCCAGGCTAAACGTGTCCCTCTATATTAGTGCATGTGGCTGGATACATCCCTCTCTATATAGTAGTGCACGTTCCCCTAGTCTGAACGGTCCCTCTCTAGATTAGTGCAATTTACCCCAGGCCGGAGTGTCCCTCTCTATATTAGTGCAAGTAATCCCACTATAAAAATTAATTTTTACCTAATGCTACATGCGTCTCTGTTCAAAGTTTCAAAATCCAGAAGTTGTGAGTCCTAACCCAGATCAGAGTGTGCAGGCAGATCCAGCACCCCAAATCAGGGTGGGCATGCAGATGTATCCCACATCAGGATGGGCATGCAGATCTATCCCAGATCAGAATGTGCATGGAGATATATCCCAGATCAGAATGTGCATGCAGATCTATCCCAGATCAGAATGTGCATGCAGATCTATTCCAGATCAGTGTGCATGGAGATTTATCCCAGATCAGAATGTGCATACAGATCTATCCCAGATCAGACTGTGCATGCAGATCTATCTCAGATCAGACTGTGCATGCAGATCTATATCAGATCAGAATGTGCATACAGATCTATCCCAGATCAGACTGTGCATGCAGATCTATCCCAGATCAGAATGTGCATGCAGATCTATCCCAGATCAGAATGTGCATGCAGATCTATCCCAGATCAGAATGTGCATGCAGATCTATCCCAGATCAGAATGTGCATACAGATCTATCCCAGATCAGAATGTGCATGCAGATCTATCCCAGATCAGAATGTGCATGCAGATCTATCCCAGATCAGTGTGTATGCAGATTTATCCCAGATCAGAATGTGCATGCAGATCTATCCCAGATCAGACTGTGCATGCAGATCTATCCCAGATCAGAATGTGCATACAGATCTATCTCAGATCAGACTGTGCATGCAGATCTATCCCAGATCAGAATGTGCATGCAGATCTATCCCAGATCAGAATGTGCATGCAGATCTATCCCAGATCAGTGTGCATGGAGATTTATCCCAGATCAGAATGTGCATACAGATCTATCCCAGATCAGTGTGTATGCAGATTTATCCCAGATCAGAATGTGCATGCAGATTTATCCCAGATCAGAGTGTGCATGGAGATTTATCCCAGATCAGAGTGTGCATGGAGATTTATCCCAGATCAGAATGTGCATGCAGATTTATCCCAGATCAGAGTGTGCAAGCAGATCTATCCCGGATCAGACTGAGTGCATGCAGATCTACCCAGATCAGACTGCGCATGCAGATTTAACCCAGATAAGAGTGTGCATGCAGAATTAACCCAGATCAGACTGCGCATGCAGATCTATCCCAGGACAGACTGTGCATGCAGATCTATCCCGGATCAGACTGTGCATGCAGATCTATCCCGGATCAGACTGTGCATGCAGATCTATGCCAGGACAGACTGTGCATGCAGTGTACTCCTAAGAAAAAGCGTGCATGCAAACGTACCCCAGGGCAGATTGTACATGCAGATTTATCCCAGATCAGGAGGTGCATGCAGGTATATCCCAGATCAGGAGGTGCATGCAGGTACACCCCAGGACAGACTGTGCATGCAGGTATACCCCAGATCAGGAGGTGCATGCAGGTGTACCCCAGGACAGGCTGTGCATGCAGATCTTGCTGTGCAATACCCCTATTTGCTCTGCACTATCCAGTGTTGCAATGTGTGTCCTTTGCCCTTAATGAGAAGTAAATAGAGGATAAGAGCTGTTGCTGTTCCTATTACTTTACAGCCGCCCTGTACCCTTGTGCTGGGGGCAGGGTCCCGGGTTGGGGTCCCCTAGGGGTGCAATAGAAATGCTATTTGGGGGGGTACCTTGTTGCAGGCAGAGCTGCTCCTTCCATGCATAGGCTGTTACTCCCAGTCCAACTCCCGGGCAGCAGTGAGGGCTGGGGGGCACCCTGTGGTCTCTCTACTGGGTGCAGTGTGGGTTCTGGTCCTGGAGGGGAGGACGGACAAACACAGAGGGGACAGACAGACAGACACGAGGGCACAGCCAGATAACTAAACTTGTTTCCCCCTATCTCCTCCCATGGTCAGACGCCTGCACAGTCCTCCCACTCCGCAGGGTCCTAGAGCCGGAACCGGGAGCTCTAGTGGTGACTGGTGGAACTGCAGGGAACAGGCCTGGGCAAGGACTGTACACTCAGAACTGGCACGGACTGTGGGCTCTCAGGTGCTTAACCCCTTCAGTGCCAGAAAGGTACACATCGCATTTCAACGCAATGTGTTGGCTACCATTCTAGCGTTGAAAAGGTTAAACAGGGAAGGGTACTCCAGGGAGTACCACACAACCTGGCACTTTGTGGGTATGACAGGGAATACACAGCCTGGCACTATGTGGGTATTACAGGGAATACACAGCCTGGCACTATGTGGGCGTTACAGGAATACACAGCCTGGCACTATGTGGGTATTACAGGGGATACACAGCCTGGAACTATGTGGGTGTTACAGGAATACACAGCCTGGCACTATGTGGGTATTACAGGGAATACATAGCCTGGCACTATGTGGGTATTACAGTCAATACACAACCTGGCACTTTGTGGGTATTACAGGGAATACACAGCCTGGCACTATGTGGGTATTACAGGGGATACACAGCCTGGCACTATGTGGGTATTACAGGAATACACAACCTGGCACTATGTGGGTGTTACAGGAATACACAGCCTGGCACTATGTGGGTATTACAGGGGATACACAGCCTGGCACTATGTGGGTATTACAGGAATACACAGCCTGGCACTATGTGGGCATTACAGGGGATACACAGCCTGGCACTATGTGGGTATTACAGGAATACACAGCCTGGTACTATGTGGGTATTACAGGGAATACACAGCCTGGCATTATGTGGGTATTACAGGGGACACACAGCCCGGCACTATGTGGGTATTACAGGAATACACAACCTGGCACTATGTGGGTATTACAGGGAATACACAGCCTGGCACTATGTGGGTATTACAGGGAATACACAGCCTGGCACTATGTGGGCGTTACAGGAATACACAGCCTGGCACTATGTGGGTATTACAGGAATACACAGCCTGGCACTATGTGGGTATTACAGGGAATACATAGCCTGGCACTATGTGGGTATTACAGTCAATACACAACCTGGCACTTTGTGGGTATTACAGGGAATACACAGCCTGGCACTATGTGGGTATTACAGGAATACACAGCCTGGCACTATGTGGGTATTACAGGGGATACACAGCCTGGCACTATGTGGGTATTACAGGAATACACAACCTGGCACTATGTGGGTGTTACAGGAATACACAGCCTGGCACTATGTGGGCGTTACAGGAATACACAGCCTGGCACTATGTGGGCATTACAGGGGATACACAGCCTGGCACTATGTGGGTATTACAGGGGACACACAGCCCGGCACTATGTGGGTATTACAGGAATACACAGCCTGGCACTATGTGGGTATTACAGGGAATACACAGCCTGGCACTATGTGGGTATTACAGGAATACGCAACCTGGCACTATGTGGGTATTACAGGGGACACACAGCCTGGCACTATGTGGGTATTACAGTGGATACACAGCCTGGCACTATGTGGGTATTACAGGAATACACACCCTGGCACTATGTGGGTATTACAGGGGATACACAGCCTGGCACTATGTGGGTATTACAGGAATACACAGCCTGGCACTATGTGGGTATTACAGGGAATACACAGCCTGGCACTATGTGGGTATTACAGGGAATACACAGCCTGGCACTATGTGGGTATTACAGGGGATACACAGCCTGGCACTATATGGGTATTACAGGAATACACAGCCTGGCACCATGTGGGTATTACAGGGAATACACAGCCTGGCACTATGTGGGTATTACAGGAATACACACCCTGGCACTATGTGGGTATTACAGGAATACACAGCCCGGCACTATGTGGGTATTACAGGGAATACACAGCCTGGCACTATGTGGGTATTACAGGAATACACACCCTGGTACTATGTGGGTATTACAGGGGATACACAGCCTGGCACTATGTGGGTATTACAGGGGATACACAGCCTGGTACTATGTGGGTATTACAGGGGATACACAGCCTGGCACTATGTGGGTATTACAGGAATACACAGCCTGGCACTATGTGGGTATTACAGGGGACACACAGCCTGGCACTATGTGGGTATTACAGGAATACACAGCCCGGCACTATGTGGGTATTACAGGGAATACACAGCCTGGCACTATGTGGGTATTACAGGAATACACACCCTGGTACTATGTGGGTATTACAGGGGATACACAGCCTGGCACTATGTGGGTATTACAGGAATACACAGCCTGGTACTATGTGGGTATTACAGGAATACACACCCTGGCACTATGTGGGTATTACAGGGGACACACAGCCTGGCACTGTGTGGGTGTTACAGGGGATACACAGCCTGGCACTATGTGGGTATTACAGGAATACACAGCCTGGCACTATGTGGGTATTACAGGAATACACACCCTGGCACTATGTGGGTATTACAGGAATACACAACCTGGCACTATGTGGGTATTACAGGGAATACACAGCCTGGCACTGTGTGGGTGTTACAGGGGATACACAGCCTGGCACTATGTGGGTATTACAGGGGATACACAACCTGGCACTATGTGGGTATTACAGGGGATACACAGCCTGGCACTATGTGGGTATTACAGGAATACACAGCCTGGCACTATGTGGGTATTACAGGAATACACAGCCTGGCACTATGTGGGTATTACAGGAATACACAACCTGGCACTATGTGGGTATTACAGGAATACACAGCCTGGCACTATGTGGGTATTACAGGAATACATAGCCTGGCACTATGTGGGCGTTACAGGAATACACAGCCTGGCACTATGTGGGTATTACAGGGAATACACAACCTGGCACTATGTGGGTATTACAGGGGATACACAGCCCGGCACTATGTGGGTATTACAGGGAATACACAGCCCGGCACTATGTGGGTATTACAGGGAATACACAACCTGGCACTATGTGGGTATTACAGGGAATACACAGCCTGGCACTGTGTGGGTGTTACAGGGGATACACAGCCTGGCACTATGTGGGTATTACAGGAATACACAGCCTGGCACTATGTGGGTATTACAGTGGATACACAGCCTGGCACTATGTGGGTATTACAGTGGATACACAGCCTGGCACTATGTGGGTATTACAGGGAATACACAGCCCGGCACTATGTGGGTATTACAGGAATACACACCCTGGCACTATGTGGGTATTACAGGGGACACACAGCCTGGCACTATGTGGGTATTACAGGAATACACACCCTGGCACTATGTGGGTATTACAGGGGACACACAGCCTGGCACTATGTGGGTATTACAGGAATACACAGCCTGGCACTATGTGGGTATTACAGGAATACACAGCCTGGTACTATGTGGGTATTACAGGAATACACAGCCTGGCACTATGTGGGTATTACAGGGAATACACAACCTGGCACTATGTGGGTATTACAGGGGATACACAGCCTGGCACTATGTGGGTATTACAGGAATACACAGCCCGGCACTATGTGGGTATTACAGGGAATACACAGCCTGGCACTTTGTGGGTATTACAGGGGATACACAGCCTGGCACTTTGTGTGGTATTACATGGAATATACGGCCTGGCATCCCGGGCCTGATTCCTGAGATACACATGTCATTATATTACTTGTACTGAGAATGCAGAACCTGGCACCTTTATGATGTGTACAACTCATTGCTTTGCTTCCAGCATGCTACCAAAGCATGATATGTGACTGGCACCTTAACTCCGCCTGGTGGCCTAATCCTCCCTTCGGTTAGGTGATAAAATGGAGGTATAGTATCTCCGTCTAGTAAGTTTTGCTTCCTACGTCAGTGTTTTTTGTTTGTTCTACAGCTATGGATAGTTTTGAGAGGCATAAGCATTCAAATTCTCCTCCCACCGCTAGAGCAGGGGTAGCCAACCTCGGACTTCCAACAGCGACCACCAGTGCATGTGTTCAGGATATCCCGGCTGGAGTTATCAGTGGCTCAGTCACTTTAATTTGTCCACCTGTTCATTCAGGGATATCCAGAGAACATGCTCTGCAGGTAGCTCTTGTTGACCAGAATTGGGTCCCGTTGGTCCATGTGTCTTGTGTGTGTGTTGTAACGTCCAGGGAGATACACTAAGATCATTTTTGACTTGTGTATAAAATAAAACAAGTCTGAGGAAATGTTTCCCATGCGTGCATGTTTCAAAAGCATGTAAGATCACCTGGCCAGGCTCAAGCAATAACCTCCATTTCCTCATTCCATAGAGCTCCCTTAGTATCCTCCATGGAGTTAGACAATATTCCTGTTGCAAGATCCAAATTTGATGTCATGTTTTTGGGGTACAGAGGCACTCTTAAAGTCTTCCCAATCCCTGCAGTAGTTAATGCCTGTAACGGAAGGAAGAAGGGACCGCTTCGCCTTCCGCCGTCGTTCCCGGGTCTCTTCCTCTCAATGCTGGATAAGCCCTGTTGGATGCACCGGTCGAGCAGATGGACGGTCTGGTTGTCATCTCGCAGAGGCGTCAAACCCTGATGTAGTCGACTCCACATAGAAGGATGCGAGTCGAGGAGGGGTCGACAAGGCTCCGGAGCAGTCAAAGAGTCTCAGGTTGGAACTCCGGGCAGTAGATATTGAGGCCCCTACTCCCAGTCGAAGGATAACCGAAAAAGTCTCGCAGGAACAAGATGTTGTGCGGATTCGTGCACGCTGTAAGCTCGAGTCAAATAGTCACTGGAACCACAGGAAGGAGAAGATGGAGTCCACGTCGCCGTCTGACAGCATACGAAGTTGGGTCGGAGGAAGCTGGCAGCAGGTGGTCGATGATTCAGGATACTTGGCGCAGATGGGTATCAGAGTGGACAGTGGATCATAAGCAATACAAGACTCCAGGACTCCTTGTTCACTCAGAATAAGACAGACTTTATTCAACCAAACCACACATATTTATACACAGAAACCACATTGCATTACATGAGCTGACAGGATACAATCCTATATAATAATTCGCCAAGTTTGTGTAACGCCCGACATGCGCAGTAGACTCTGCTGCGCGAGCGGCAGTCATGAGCAGTACAGACTGCCCGCGCCGCGGCTGATACAGAGCTGGGCGCTCCGAAGGAGCGTCCAGCTCTGTATCAGCAGTGGCGCGGGCAGTCTCTGCTGTGCGTGACTGCCCCGCGACCGGCTGCCAGAGGCACTGTGGCCCGTGTAACGGGCTGTTCAACTAGTACAAGAATAATATAATCACAACATACAAGACAAAGGACCAACAGCAATTACAATGGCACAGACATGATTGCATTACTAATACAAAAGGGTTGATGAACTCAGGCAATGGACACAAAGACTTGAGGGGCGTGAATGAATTAACACAGGGCAGGGGGTCTCAGAACAGTTCACGATACACTGGCTTGAGTGGCTACAATACACATTGGAAGTAACTTTGCCCAATTAATTAACCCTTACTGCCCATTTCCTTGGAAGCAAGCCAGCAGTCCATGGTTGTCAGTCTTTTTGGGCCCTGAAATGTCCACAGTCCCTGGGGTTCTTGGGATAACAGTTCCAGGCCGAGACAAGGGCTCCAGTAACGGACTATGCTCCGTTACAATGCCTTCGTTAATAGAAAATAGGATACCCCTGAATAGAAAGGTTAATCTTCTCTTAGAAGTTGAAAATCTTCTTTCTCCTTGATCTGAACGAGTCAACACATTAGGCCAAGATTCCAGTGGTTGAAGTCCATGTAGCTAGATTATCCTGAGAAACAACAATTATTGCAGAACAGCGCTTACTTCATCATGACGAGGCTTGACTACTACCTGTGTTGCCAGATTTTTAAGGGAATGGAAAGACCATTTGCAGGAGAACATTTTAAATAAAGTTCTCAGGAGGAAGCAGTTACTGGAGTCCATGTCCATGATAAAATGTGCAGGCGATTTTATTCGTGGTGCCTCAGTGGAGAATGTAAGGATAACAGCTGCGGTCCCCCATCTATTTCTGGGCAGAGAGCCTTATGGTTAACCCTTTGAGCTGGCACTCAAAGGGTTAAAAAAGTGGGCTGCTATTATGTGCAATGCAATTTCAAGGCCCATGTCTATTTGGTAAAGAACTAGTGGCAGGATGCAGCAAACATGTTAGGGGCAAGGGTAAGGGGAAAGGAGGAGGAGGGGTGCAGGGTTATTAAGTAATTTCACAGAAATTAAAAGGATAGTAATACTTTTTTTATCTTTATTTTATTTTGTAGGCATGAAAAAAAACACATAAGTTTTATATCTCAAACCTTTATGGTTTGAGCGATATTCGCAAGCAAAGTTTCCCCTCCCGCCCCTTTTACCTAGTGTAAGCCATCTCTTCTCAGATGTGGAATCCAGTCCATAGACCAGACAGATAACAGCAGGGGACAATCTTCTTCCTATGAGAACAATGAAAGCCCTGCCCCCCTTGACAAGTTTTTCAGGTTTTTCCCTTATCTTAATTGAAGATTGTCCCTCTCTGCAATCTACCTGGGCACCTCCCTTCTGATCTGGCTGAACAGTGTTACATCAGTAAAAGGGGCAGGAGGAGGAAACTTTGTCATTGAATTACTCTTGTACTACAACTCTGACAGAATTGAAATAACACTCTCCAAAGTCCAAATACTACGATGATTAATTAGAGACGCTTTTATTATGAAACATTACTATCCCTTTAACTATAGCAGGATGCAGGAAACATGCACAGTCACCATTTCCAGCATGAAAACCACTAGCAAATATGTTTGCGCATGCTGTTGAATTGCGCATGAAAAATCAAGATTAGCGAACAGCTGCGCATATTTTTGGAGTGTGGGCGTGGTCAGGATTAACTAATCTGAGTGGAATAGCGAATGCGCCTAATGCAGGGCGTGCTATTGCAAAACAGGTTATACATATGTGTAGTATTGTTGTAAAAAAAGTTTTATATGCACAATTCAAGAAGTGTGCGGTATTTGGCTTCCTGGATTAGAACAAGTGCAATACCCGTGGGCGCACAAAAAATGCCATAGAAGTTCTAGTAGACAAGATTGCGCATGAAAAGAAACATCTTCATCACAATAAAACATGTAACCCTTTGCTTGGCAGAGGGGCGTGCAAAGATTTGAGTAGCAATTTCTTGCTCTCCCTCTGTCATGACCCTCTAGCTCCTACCTCCATGTCCCAGCCATCCACCACTTCTGGGGGCTTCCCGGATGCCCCGCGATCGTGGAGTAGGTCGAAGCCACGGCCTCGAGTAGCAGCATCTACCCGCTATCATGATCGTGATGGTGAGCTAGGCCTAAACCATGGCCTAAAGTTGAGGGAGTCTCCAGGGAAGGTATCCACAACTTGCCAAGATCAAACTATGGTGTTGTACATCTGTAGGGGGGAGGTGAAGCCTACCTCGCTCATCAACTGTCCACCAATAGTGTGCCTCCAGGGAAACAGTGAGGTAGGTGCTGTGGTTGCATACCCCTCTGTTGGCCAATCCAGTGAGAGGTTCGTTCAGCAGTGGGGAGGGGTGAAAACCTGTGACACTATAAAAACCCGTCAGGCTTTGTCCACTTTGCTTCAGTGTTCCAGATCTTTGGTTCCTGTGTGCTCTTAGTGTCACAGGAACCACTGGGCCTAAGACTGTTAAACAAGGAACACAAGGAACTGTGGACATTTCTGTCATGCCTAAAACAACCCTTGTCTAGGCAAATGGATTGTCAGCCCAGTGACGCAAGCTATGTAGAGCTTTGGGATATTATATTGGCAGACAGCGGTGCCAAAAAGGACTAAAAATCATAGCCTGCTTTCAGGTGACAGGACCATTAGGGGTTAATTATTTGAGTTTACCTAAAGTTACTTTCAATGTGTATTGTAGGCACTAAAGCCAGTGTATTGAGACCTCCTGCCGTGTGATAATTCATTCAAGCCCTCAAGTCTTTGTGTCCATTGTCTGAGTTCAGCAACCCTTTTGTATTTGAAATGTAATCAAGTCTGAGTCATTGTATTTGTTAGACCATTGACCTTTTGTCTACTGTGTGATTGGATTATGTCCCTATTTTATCTACTTTCTCCAGGTATTTGAATGTGTGGTTTGTTTCAATAAGGAGAGTTCTTGTCTTACCTACACTGGTGTTGTCTGGTGGGGTAGGCTTGCTGTATCCAGAGTATGGTTCTGGTTACTCTGACACTGGTTCTGCCTGGGGATTCAGAGTACATTGCGGTATGCTGCAGGAGCCTTTTCTGGTGGATTCTGGGAAGAAGTGATCCTTGACGGTGACACCAATGCTGGGTGTCTGCTGGTACCATCACACTAAGCTTCCAGTGCTCAGCGCCTCTTTCCTTGCTTTGCTATAGACATTTTGCTGGATTTCCCATTGCCTGACCTTCTGCTTGCCTACTGGACTTCCCTGTTTGCCTGTTTCCTGACCTTGGCTAGTTTTACCCATTCTGCCTGATTGCCACTTGCCCTGATCTTCTGGATTGTTCATGACTACGCTTTGCTTAACCCTTGCACTCCCGTGCTGTCATTCCTACCTGGGTGTTCTACCTGTATACCTCCGTGGATCACCTGGTAAGGGTGTCTGGCAAGAGATAGCATTCCCTGCTTCTACGCTCCAACCATAACAAGCCTGAAACCCTCCTGGAACGCAAAGGTTTAAATAAACACTAACACCCAAAAAAACGAAATAAGATCATAAAAATGAATAATTCATGTTATATGTCTAAATATAATCCTAAATTTGCATCAAAATTCACTAGTATATTGTCCTGTTTGGAGAGTATTTATGTACTCTCGTTTTTGCCGTTTGTATTGAGAGATAAGAGGTAAGTTCAGTTAATTGTAATTGGTGCCCGCTGCTCTTATATTATTATCTTATTTCGGCTCATTTATGGATAATCCTGGACATTAATGAGAGCCGTGGAAAACTACAATCTCAGGAAATCCACTTCAAGGCCCTTTATTGCTAAGGGGTGCAAGTCTCCTAATAGAAGCTCCTATAACCTTCAGAAAAACCAACAGTTCTGACACCAAGCCATTGATTCTAGTAAGAGGAAGGTTATGTTTCCTTCAAGAAAAATGGAAAGAAATCACAGAAGATTCCTGGGTATTGGCAGGGTTTGCAGAAGGCTACAGGTTAAGGTTTGTTTCCCTTCCTTCTGTGGTGAACCAGTCCAGACAATCCCATTCTATTATTGCACACACTTACCTGCAGCCTTCTATCTAGACAATTCATTTCTGTCCAAGCCTGAACTTACCTGTGCTCACCTGCAGAGGTCCTGCACAGGCAATCGGAATCTGTAGATACTTCTAAACACTTAGGCAGACCTATTGGACCTATTTCAGTGAGCTGTGCCTGAAGCCTGGTGATGAATTGTTTTGTCTCTCTACAACACTACCACCTTGTCCTGTTTTCTTGGATCCTGATTCCTGATTATTGAAATCGTCAGGTGCCTTTCATGACCTGGCTTGTTTCATGGTCATTCGCATTGCCATCTGCCTGTCCTGACCTGGTCTGTTACTTGACTATTGTTATTTCCAGCTGCCTGGCCTAACCTGTCCTGTTTTCTAACTACCCAACTTGTCAGCTTCCTGCCTTGTCCCAGACTTTTTTCTGGACTAAAGCTGCTGTGTTCAGGCAAGGTACCTACGTCCTTTGTGCTTCAGTCTGTACCATTTTCTCATGAACCCACTGTCTGTCTCTTGTTCCAGAGGTGCCAGCGCTAATGGCTCAACCAACAGCATGTTCCAGTCACCCATTGTTCAGCTGGGGATGTGTTTCTACTACTGCAGTCAAGTTTGTGGTGATGCCTCTGGCACAACTGGGAAAGTCTGTGCTAATAGCTCATCTGGTGGCTTCCAGTCATTTCCCTGGCTCAACCTGGTATGTATTCCGACTGCAGAGTTTGATTCTCCATGACTGTTCCATCTGATAATGGGTATCTTGTCATGTGAGAAACCAATGAGTGATTCTTCAGTCTTATCCAAGCATCTGTATAGTGGGACCTTCTAACTGCTAGTGAGTAGAGTGACGCCTCCAGATTTATCACTGCCCATATTCCACACCTTAACCCCTTTATTCCCTTTATCAAAGCTAGTTCAGAGCTGTAATCTTTAGTCACTTTAATAAAAAAGGCACCTATGTGTCAGTATTCCTAGTCCTGAAAAAGTCAGGGGCTATCTCTTGGTGATCAGTCTCACCGTTACAACATGTTTGAGTACCACAAGCAATTCAAAATGAAAGTCATCAGTGCAGCAGTATATATTTTCCCTTTAGGAGATATTATGGTGACCATAGATCTGCCCTACCCCATACTGAGGGGCTGCCTTTGGCAGAAATGTTCATCAAATTGCCATTTCTTAATTTTCTACCTCTGGTTTAGCTGTGTTATCTCTTCCGTGCTCTACTTGAAGGAAAGACAGAATTTATTTTTCTGTTTAATATTTCTTTTATTGAGTTTTTCAGATAAGAATAACAGAAATACAAAAATACAAAGAGAAAAGAAAGGAACAACATACATGTTAGAAAACAAAATGAAAAGTACAGCGTCATATGAACCATATCTTCGCCAGTCTAGACGTAAACATCATTAATCAAGCCAAATCCTGGACCTGGGCCAGCATGTAAACAGCTCCAAACCAAAAGGAGAGAGAGAGTCGGGCAAACCAGAATGCAGGAGCCCTAGGTCAAGTAGAGTGACTGGCTTCACAGGTGCAAGGCTGAGAAAAGGTAGGAATTAACAGAGAAGCTGTAGAGAAAGAACGAGAGCGAGAAGATAGGAATAAAGAGCAAGAGAAGTATGCAGAAGGAGGGTAAAGGGTGAGGTAGATGGGAAGGGGAAGGATGGATTATAGTCCAGTCCGGTAGCAACTCACTCCAAGGCATCAAACTCAACCCGTGTCAAGGCCCAGTCTCAATCGAAACACATCACTGTCCAAGAACTCAGTCCAGTGGAACCACCTAGTAGCATGAGCCAATGCTCTTCCTTCTGCTGTGCACATCAAGTCCTCCGCGGAGCGTATATTTTCAACAGAGGCAATACAATCCATACATTCGGTATGAGTGTAATAGTTGCATCAAGCGAGTGCGTCACAAGAGCAGACCCTGGTCGCAGAGAATTGAAGGTTTGCAAAAACCTTGGGAATAAAATGTCTTGAAAGGTCTTATAGTGTGTCAAAGTGACGCCGTCTGGACCCGGGCTCTTCCCTGTAGGGGGGATTTAAGTGCTAGCAACAATTCGCCTTGTTTAAAGGGATAGTAATACTTCATTTTAACTTTATTTTATTTTGTAGGCATTAAAACACATGAAGAATGATATAAGTCTTATCTCTCAGACCTTTATGGTTTAAGAGATATTCACAAACAAAGTATCACCCCCCCTGTTCAACCAGAGCAGAAGGGAGGTGCCCAGGTAGACTGCAGAGAGGGACAATCTTCAATTAAGATAAGGGAAAAAGCTGAAAAACTTGTCAAGGGGGGCAGGGCTTTCATTGTTCTCATAGGAAGAAGATTGTCCCCTTCTGTTATCTGTCTGGTCTATGGACTGGATTCCACATCTGAGAAGAGATGTCTTACACTAGGTAAAAGGGGCGGGAGGGGAAACTTTGCTTGTGAATATCTCTTAAACCATAAAGGTTTGAGAGGTAAGACTTATATCATTCTTCATGTTTTTTAATGCCTACAAAATAAAATAAAGTTAAAACGAAGTATTACTATCCCTTTAATAGGAACTTCCAGAGATTCTGCTACCTGGTGAGACAGGACATCTGCCAGATAACGCTCGAGGTAGACCGAAACGGCAGGTGTTAACGTCACAAAGAGATTCTGAGGGAAATGTGTCCTCGATGTTGTGTAGGGAGTTATAATAGGTTCTGAATGAATCCGCGATCTCCTCTGTACGGTGCCGAATGGCATGGGAGCGAGAACGTATCCTGTTAATGAAAGATTGTGATTGTCTAAGTTTAAGGGCCCTAGCCAGAGCCCAACCTGGTTTATTACCATGTGCACAATAAAAGCTTTGAGTCACCTGGCAGATCCGGTGCATCTGAGAGTTACACATTGCAGCAAGATCAGCTCTAAGCCGTGTCAAATCCTGAAAGGCCTTGGGGGAGAGGTGTAGCTTGTGTGTGTTTTCGATTGCGGAAATTTGGTCTAGAATGGACTCCATCCGAGGACTTTTGCATTGTTTTTGATAGGTTCTGAGGCTAATCAAGTGGCCACGAATGACAGCTTTATGGGCCTCCCAGGTGACCTGCAGGGTGATATCTGGGGAGTTGTTGTCGGTGAAGTAGTCTTCTAAGTGTTTTCAAAGTTTGTCACAATCCGATGGGTCCTTCAGTAAGGTCTAATTCAGTCTCCGGCAAGACAGCCTGCGTGTTAAGGAAGGAATCGTGACCCGCATAAATATGGGTCCAGCGCCCTGTGAAGGTCAGCTATCTTTACGAAGCTTGGAGGTCCAGACGATATCCGCAGGGCCTTGTTCTGGACTACCTGAAGACTCTTTCGGTCTTGCTCATGGCAGGTGATCCATGCTGGGGAGGCATACGTCAGGGTAGGTCGGATGATCGCCTTGTAGATGTTGATCTTTGTCTGGAGGGGCATGGACTTGGTCTTCAGGAGAGGGTACAGCGCTGTCATCTTTCCTGTTGCCTTCTGCTGAGTATTCTTGATATGGCTTCCCCAGTGTCTCTCTAAGCACCGTAAGCAAGGGGTCCAATGCTGGATTACCCCTATTACACTTGGGGTGACTAATCCCAGGGGTAATTTGCATATGTGTATCAAAAGTCAGAGATGCTCAACTAGGAACGAACCTGCAATATAAATTTGCAGGCTGTATAGGAGTGGTGTCCTGCCCAGGGTGCAGTCTCCTTTAGCCCACTAGTACCTTTTACAGAGAGGAAATATCCTAAATCATATCATATTGGTCCTGCCATTACAGCAGTCCAACCACAAAATGCCAGGCAATTCCTCTCTGAACAAGATGTTATTAAAAGCCCGAGGTGCTGTGCAGTCTTCGTGCATCACAATCCCGTGCTTCTTCCTGATCCCTCGTCGTGCACTGTGTACTCACGTGGGTTCAAACAGTGCATTTCTGTGGGGCCAAGTCAGCCTTCAGCCCCCCTCACCTCGAAGGTTTGGGGAGCCCTTTAGCTTCTCCTCCTCTCCCCGGAGGGAGAGAAGGGTCTTCACCCCAGGGCGTACTACCAGAGGTTTCCAACCCTGGGGCATCCATCTTCGGCTCCCTCCGAGGAGAGGAGCTACGAAGTCTTCAAGGGGAGCTGGCCAAACCAAACCAACTCCCCCACCAAAGCCAAGTCTTCGACCTGGCCCCACTACAGCAATTTTTAGTGTTTTAAGTGCTTAGTGTTCGTGAAAGTGCCCAAAAAATAAATAGTGAAGAAAAATCCATCAAATCACAGTGCAAAAACGTGCACGTGAATAAATAATAATAAATAAGTGCCGGTTAAGGCCCCAGCCTCCTGGCTGGCATTATAAAAATTCTTCACTACCTTCACCAGAAGGCTAGGGCAGCAGAAGTGGAAAAAAATAATAAGTCCAAGAGTGCGTGCTCGTGCTCCACCGCTACAAGTGTCCATGTTATCACGTGCGCTGTGCAAGTCAAGAGCCTTCTAGCACCTCGGGCTAGCCGCTTCCCGACCATAGCGTCCGATCAAGTGCCTCTCTGTCCCCAGGACGCAAAGGGACAGATACTACACTTGATCTTAGCCAAAAGGCAGAGAAGCGATGTACGTTTTGGCCTTGTTGAGCCTCATCAGTGAGGTGTAGCTGATCTCTCTAGGCACTGTGAGCAAGGGGTCCAGTGCTGGATTCCCCTATTACCCTTGAGGTGACAAATCTCAAGGGTAATTTGCATATGTATACAGGGCTGGTGCAAAGATTTTTGCCACCCTAGGCAAAACCAAATTTTGCCGCCCCTTGGCTCACCCCTTTATAGTCCGCCTACTTATACCCCACCTCTTTTCATGATTTTACCTTAGTGCATTTTAATCCAACTGCACCATACCAGAAAATAAAGATTCCCACTGATTTAACTGGAACTTTAACCCCCTTGAATGCTAGAGAAGATTATATTGTATTAGAGAGGTCTCTAACAAGTGCAACTGGTTAAAAGTCACAGAAACGTTTATTTCCCCTCTATGTTGTTGGTTTGTTGACCTAGTATGAATATCAAAATATCTTTCAAAGGCAGTTTCTACTAGTAAATACTGTAATCGGGAAATAGTATCTGATCTTTTGTCTTATAGGGAGCTAGGTTACAGTGCTTTTTATAAGGTGAATCTTATAGTACACAAAATTACACTTTGTGAAATGTTAGAGTCTTCCACATGTTCTCTGGTAGCCACAGAACCAAATGGAAGCTCTTCAGGGTTCAATGGACCAGTCTGAGGACCAATGAAATATCACATTAAAGAACTAGCATCGTGAATCAAATGAGTGCTTTATTATGACCATCTCTGTTTTATCCAACAGTAGTTTACAGGTTTAGGAATATACCTAGCGTGGATGTACTAAAAACATGAAAGACCTCTCAAAGGAGGGGGGGGGGGGAACTGTCAGTCATGGGTGTTGGATGTTCACCCTTTCCCAACCACAGAACAGATACCTTAAATAAAAACACAAGACACGCTGCAAATGGTGGTATGGCCGCAGTTTATTGTTCAAAATTTATTTTAAATAAGAAACACCAAAACCAAAAAACATTTCTTATCAGCCTTACCAGCCTGATAAGACCCAATTTAAACATTAACTCATGTAAAAAACCTGCTCCGCCCTACCAGCCAGGAGACCAAACTTAACACTTGAACATCACCTTTCTTACAAAACCTCCACAGCCAACCTTTGTGGCTCGCCGCAAAGGTTGAGCCCGCCCATAGCGCAAAGAGCCTTTTCAATTAAGGATTGAAAATATCCAATCCAATGTCAGAAAGGTGTACTCCATCAAACATGTACAGGCCACTAACCCCATTTTCAAGATCTACGTGTCTATATGTTACACGTCTCAGATTAGAAAACATTTTGAACAAAAACCTATTGATCTTCTTTCTAGTACGCTCTAAGGGCTTGAATTCTCTTTCTTGTAACCACCTAAATCTCAGCACGATTTCAGAAAAACCCAAAATTACTCTTGGGAACATACTCAGGACCTTGAGCAAAATTCTTTCTACTAGGTAAAGAAGATCAACCGATTTTAAAAAACCTCCTCCTGCATGGAAAATGATGATATCTGGCTCTGGAAAATTCTCAACACAATAAAGTAATTCAGTCTCAACTTGACTCCACCTAAGCCCTCTCCTGCCATGCCACCAAATTCTGCAACTTTCTGGTCTAAAACCAAGTTTTCACCGTATGTACGTACAAACGCCTTTCTCCGAGCCCAGAAAATAAAAGAATGTCCTTTAATCCATACTTCTGCTGATCTTGTCCCTATAAAGAAAACAATACAAAAAACAAATATACTAACACTGAGATAAACTGGCGTTAAATGAGGCCGAATATAAATCTTAAACTTATCTGACTTTCACCTCCCAATTTTTGTTAGTCTCTTCCTGTACACCCAAATTAAAAGCTTCAGCCGCTGCACCTATTCGAAAAGAATGTAAAATAAATTTCTGATCATATAAACCCAGCTTATCCAAGCACAATGAAAAAACTCTACTATACTGAAATTTAGACATTGGCGAACCATCAGCATGAATGAAAAGACTACCCTCTACTTGTGGCCTGAGTCTGAGAAAATTTGTCATACTCAAAACCGGGCATATAGGGGACCCTTCTAATCCATTTTGATGAACCCACACTCTTGGTCAGTCTTTGACCTTATAAAGACTGACAATACACCATCCCGTATATCAATATGATGGTATTTTAAAAAATTATCTTCTTTCGTGATTTTTGCAACCACCTCACTTACTCCAAGTGCACCGAAAAATGTCAAAAAAAAAAATAAAGCTTTACCCCTTAAGGACCAGCAAATCTGAGGTGGATTTCACTTAAGGACCGGAGCAATTTTGACTTTTTTGACTATGTCTTTGTTCAACCATATTTTCTCTTTAATTCCTTGAATACACCCACACAAATTATATACCTTTTTTTTAAGCACAAGTAGGGCTTTCTTTTGATACCATAATTATATGAATACTTCATCTTTTAATTTGATAAAAATAGAAAAAAAGAGGAAAAAATAAAAAAACCCAACATTTTGCTTACATTTTCCTGACAGTATTTGTATACTATCAGTTCATTACATACAATACCCCTAAATATATTCATTTGTTTCTCCTGAATATAAGACTACCCCATATGCCTAGTATTTCAATCCCTTCCTCACATTTACAAGCTAAATATTACAAGATGGACACCATTATTTCCAACCTGTAATTTTTCAACAATTGGCATGTGAGCATCATAGCTTAGCTGACGGTGCCAGAACCCAAAAATGTCCTACAAAGGTATATGTTTCTGAAAACTAGACAACATAAGTTAAATAATCAGGAAAATTTTGGAGTTTTTTATGCAGCTATTTTTCCAGAAATATGTTCCAAAATTGTAGTAATATTTATTTTTTTCTCAGTTTTCACACTTACATTTCAATACTACTGTTGATATCAAGCACATGATAGGTGAAGATTTTTACAAATGCATTATTTAGTGTTCAGCGCCTTCTTCTGAGTACGGCAATACCCCATATGCATAGGTTTCTCAAGGTTTGGGAGAGCTACGGGGCCCAAATTGGAACATGCGCTTTTCCAGTTTCACGCTTTGAATTTTCACAGCTTGCGTCACTTGTGCCATGTCTCATTTGGGGCTGTGTGACAGTGCTCCACTTTAAAATTTCCCCCCAAAAGTATATATATTTGGAAAGTAGACTCCCAAGTCTTTCATTTTATGTATGTTTTCACATTTGTTACGCAACCATTTTAACACCAATCCCTCGTAAAACTTGATGTAAGTAAAAAATTCAGCATTTTTCACACTTAGGATTCAATTTTGATGTGATTTTCAAGCACAGGATAGGCGAAGATTTTTAAAAATGCATTGTTTCATGTTCAGCTCCATCTTCTGAGTACGGCAATACCCCATATGCATAGGTTTCTCAAGGTTTGGGGGAGCTACGGGGCCCAAATTGGAACATGCGCTTTTCCAGTTTCACACTTTGAATTTTCACAGCTTGCGTCAATGGTGCCATGTCTCATTTGGGGCTATGTATCACTGCTCCACTCTAAGATTTCCCCCCAAAAGTGTATATTTTTGGAAAGTAGACACCCCAGACTTTCATTTCATGTATGTTTTCAAATTTTTTACGCAGCCATTTTACCACGAATCCTTCGTAAATCTTGATGTAAGTAAAAAATTCAGCGTTTTTCACACTTAGGTTTCAATGTTGATGTGAATTTCAAGCACAGGATATGAGAAGATTTTTTAAAAATGCATTGTCTCATGTTCAGCTCCTTCTTCTGAGTACGGCAATACCCCATATGCGTAGGTTTCACAAGGTTTGGGGGCGCTACAGGCCAACTTTTGAACAAACATCGAATTTTCACAGTTTGATTAACTGGTGCCATGTCTCATTTGGTGCTGTGTAACAGTGCTCCAGTTTAAGATTTCCCCCCAAAAGTGTATATTTTTGGAAATTCGACACCTCAGGCTTTGATTTTAGGCATGCTTTCAAATTTTTTACGCAGCCATTTTACCACCAATCCTTCGTAAAATGTTATTTAAATTAAAAAAATTAGCTCTTTTCCCAGTTAGATTACAGTTTTGATGTGGATTTCAAGCACATGATAGGTGAACATTTAAATAAGTGCATTGATTAATGTTCAGTTGCTTTTTCTGAGTACAGTAATACCCCATATGCATAGGTTTGTCAGGGTTTGGGGAATCTACTGGGCCACTGGGAACATGAGCGTTCCATTTTCAGACATGGCATTTTTACAGCTCGCTTAAAGGGGAACTACCACCCCGCAATAACTTAACCTGAAATCAGTCTTCATCTGGCGACTAGCTGCTTAGTAGCGCTAGTAGCCAGAAATATTACCCGGTTCCAAAGATTTTTGTGTTTTTCCTATGGTCACAGTAGCAGGAAGCACGGACATCTCGTCACAGTGACGTCCGTGCGCCTGCGCTGTCAGTCCCTTTTGGACGGACGTCACTATGGCAAGATGTCCGTGCTTCCTGCTACTGCCAGCCTCCGAAAAAGTAGAAAATCTTTCAAACCAGGTAATATTTCTGGCGACTAGCGCTACTAAGCAGCTAGTCGCCAGATGAAGACTGATTTCAGGTTAAGTTATTGCCGGGTGGTAGTTCCCCTTTAACTGGTGCTTTTGTCTTATTTGTGGTGTTTAGCAATGTTGCAATTAATATATTTTTTAGAAAGGAATACAACCCTGGGTTTTAGTCTATGTGCATTCTGGTAATTTTTCTCTGTCATTTTACCACCAATCCCTCCCAAAACCTGCAGTAAGAAACAAATCCCTGTATTTTCGCACCTATATTTCTGTGTTGCTGTGGATTTCAAGTACAGGATATTTAGAGATTCATAAAATTGCATTGTCCACAATTCAACTACATCTTCTGAGTATGGCAATGCCCCATATGCATAGGTTTGGGGGATTTACTGGGTTCAGTTGAGAACATGTATGTTTCCATTTTCAGACATGGAAAAAACAGGGTTGTTCCCATTATATTTTCATAGTGTTAGATCTAAGGAGGGATGTGTTTTGGGGAAAAAATTAAAAAACAGGATATTTCAGGGGGAAAGCGTTGCCAAATAATTAAATTACAGAATTAGTGCATTGGATGTACGTGATACTGCTTGAAGCAGTCACCAATGCGGAGTCCAGGTTTTGTAGGGCAATCCGGACAGTAGAAGGTGGTGTCTGTCTGTTTGCCATTGGCGTAGCACACCCTGCAGCGTTTCTGTGGGTAACTCTTTTGGGGTGTTGGGGGGATTTTAAATGCAAAGTGTCCTAAACCGGGTCTCTGCAGTAAAACTGCTGTTGCCCCTTCAAACAAAAAATGGGAAATGACATGCATTTGGAACTGCAAAAAAGTGTTTTTTTGAATGGGGTTTGCCAATTTAAAAATGATATATGAATTATAAACTGCAGTCTGCATCAGGAAAATAGCAACCTTCTTATACCAGGCTGTAGATTTTCTCATGGTGAGGTAAGGCTGCATGAGTTAATCACAAAGATCAACACCCCCCCCATGTGTTTATTGTAGTCTCTGATGCAGACTGGTTTCCTGAGGAACGTGCCACCGACAGAGACTGGCACAGTTTCCTCGTCATGCAAGGTTGTCAGCATGTACACATCTTTTTTGTCTCTAAATTTCACTGCCAGCAGCTCCTCTTGGCACAAAGCTACGGACATTCCCTTTCGTAGCTTGCAGTTTATCATTTGTTTGGGCATCTCTTTACAATTTCTCCTAACAGTGCCACAGGCCACAGTGTCAAAATAAAAAAGGGATTTGAATAAAAGGGGGCTTGTATAATAGTTATCTACAAATAATTGGTATCATTTATTTAATAGGGGTGAAATGAGATCCCAAACAATTTTGCCGTTGGTTCCCAGATATTCAGGGCAACCAGGAGGATCAAGCTGGCTGTCCTTGCCCTCATAAATGCGAAAAGCATAGGTGTATCCTGTGGCACAACTTATACAATTTTACTCCAAACTTGGAGCGCTTGGAGGGGATATATTGCTTAACCCCTTAACGACCATTGACGGTCATAGTACGTCAAGGGTCGATTTGACTTAACGACCGATGACGTACTATGACCGTCATCGAGTTCCGGGCTCCCCCCGCGGCTGCACGCCATTCAGGGAGTCCGGAACCCAACGGAGCAATAAAAAAAAATTGCTCCGTGGTCGTCAAGTCACTTCCGCTTCCGGATTCCCCGGTCGTTAAGGGGTTAAAACCCAGCCTTCCCTTATACTTCATTAGGGACTCATGAACAGATATTTGTTTTTGGGGGGGTATAGTTTTCTGAATTTTTTTTTTTGCAAATGAGTTATAAGAGGGCAAATTTTATACAGCCTGTCATACTGGGGGTGATCTTTGGGGAGGCACAGGGTGTTATTGTTGAAATGCCTGAAGCGCAAAAGCACTTCATAGCGTCTCCTGCTCATTGTTTGGCCGAAAATGGGGGTAACGCATACAGGATTTTTGCTCCAGTATGACCTGATGCTTGGCTTTTTAATAATCCCCATAGCCATAGTTAGGGCCCAGAATTTCCTGAATTCAGTAACATCAGTGGGGTACCATGATTGCTCCTTTGAAATATAGTGTGTGGGATTGGCTGCAATGTACTGGGCTGCATAAATATTTGTTTGCTCTACAATCTCCCCCAAAATGTCCTCCCCCAAATATAAATTAAAAAACTGCTCCTGGTTAAAATCGGCAACATCTATATTTATTCCTGGGCTGCCTGTGAAATTGGGTATTTCTGGACTTAATCCTACTGGTGGTACCCATTCCCTAGGCTCTGGATGAGGGGCAGGTCTTTGAGCATGTCTTGGGGCAGCTCTTGGGGTATGTTTTGGGGCTGCTTCAGGGGCAGCTCTTGGGGTATGTCTTGGGCCTGCTTGGGCCTGCTTCTGGGGTATGTCTTGGGGCAGCTCTTCGGGTATGTCTTGGGCCTGCTTCTGGGGCAGGTGTTGGGGCAGCTCTTGGGGTATGTCTTGGGGCAGCTTTTGGGATTTGTCTTGGGGCAACTCTTGGGTTATGTCTTGGGGCTGCTTCTGGGGCAGGTCTTGGAGCAGTACGCCTCTTCTTAGGAGATGGCCCAGCATGATCACTGGAGCTATCAGTGTCGCTCTCTGTGAACTGGGATATATCGAAATCATACGCCTCTTCCGCAGAATACATCCGCTGCATCTTTTAACTTAACCTACCCTAATTTTTTTTAAATAACTTCTAAATAACTTAACCTACCTACCCTAATTTTTTCTAAACAGCTACCCACCCAAGCTTTATAAGTGACCAAATTAAATTGCTAAAAATACCTAACCCCAACAAGTCCCTATTCCTACGTACTATATCTATATATATAAAAGAAGACTTTGTGCCTGCCAAAACACACCCAGGGGAGGCATAAAGCATGAGTTACTATTCCTATTGGGTGATTCAGTTATGCAGGGAGTTGGCCCGCCCCCACTATGCAGCCCGCCCACCACTATCAAAGTCAGAAAAAAACAATATGGCCGCCACTTGATCCTACACCACAGACAAACACACATGCCCCACTCACACAGCACCAAACTCACACACATGTCCCACTCACACACACAGACCACACACACACATGCCCTACTCACACAGCACCACATACACACACAAAGCCAGAAAGAAATATGGCTGACACACACACACACACACACACACTCACTCACCCTGACTCCCAGTGGCCTCAGCAGGACCTGTAGTGCAGCACCAGGGGAACAAAATGGCACTCAAAGGGTTGAGGTAGGCCCTCTGCTGAATTATTTCTTCACTGTCATCATTTGCCATGCAAGACACAGGACAGACAGCCATCAGATTCACACTTAACCCACTGACTGCCACAGGGTTGTGTATCAAGTTTTACCCCTCAGGGAGTGTGTTCAAACCCCTCACACTGCAAACTTGCATTCCCCTCCCACTTCTCCTCCTTCCCCAGCTTATTACTAACACTTTTCCACATTTATGTTAAGCCCCGCCCCCACTCGCGATTAAGCCCCTCCCACTTTTAACCCAGATTGCCCCATTTGTCTCTCCACATCAGCACCACATCAGTCCCCTCTAGGGACTACACAAGTCAATGTTCCCAGGTATGAATACACTTCCCACTGCTATTTAACTCTGACATGCCTCTCTATACCTTAACCCTTTGACTGCCAGAAGGGTGCACAACTCATGAGCGCATGTGTTTCTGCTCATAAATGTTGTGTGTGTGTGTGTGTGTGTACATCTATGTTACATATGTGTGTCCATGTGTGCATCTCCAGTGTGTCTGTGTGTACATGTCTTTTGCATGTTTCTGCTGCTCACTGTGTGTATGTGCATACCTCCCAACATTTCACATGGCCAAAGAGGGACACTGTAGTTTTAGGTGATATTGTTGGGGGCGTGGCTGGTGGGCGGGGCATTAGTAAGAATTTTTAGGTTATTTCATGACCTATTACTGGCTATTTATGTAACTGAATAAATGATTTAGTGCAAGACCAAAGTATTTTATTTGCACAGACTAATGTATAAACACATATACGGAAGTTTATTGCTTTATTGCTGTAGAGCAAAGTAATACACACCACACAGTCAGGGCTGGTGCAAGGATTTTTGCCACCCTAGGCAAAACCTAATTTTGCCGCCCATTTCGCTCCGCCCCTTGTGTCCCACCCCTTTATACCCTGCCTACTTATACCCAACCTCTTTTCATGATTGTCCTCTCTCTGCCCCCTGGGCCAGTCTGCCCCTGATCTAGAGATGCCTGTAAGAGATGCCCCCCACCAGCTCCAACTTGCCCCTTATCAGCTCCACTTTGGCCCTATCAGCTGCACTTTGCCCCCCATCAACTCCAACTTGCCCCCATCAGCTCCACTTTGCCCCCATCAACTCCAACTTACCCCCACCAGCTCCACTTTTCCCCCCACCAGCTCCACGTTTTCCCCACCAGCTCCACTATGCCCCCCATCCGCTCCACTATGCCCCCCATCAGCTCCACTATGCCCCCAGCAGCTCCAACTTGCCTCCATCAGCTCCACTTTGCCCACCATCCGCTCCAACTTGCCCCCATCAGCTCCACTTTGCTCCCCATCCGCTCTAACTTGCCCCCACCAGCTCCACTTTTGCCCCCCCTTCAGTTCCACTATGCCCCTATCAGCTCCAACTTGCCCCTATCAGCTCCAACTTACCCCCATCGGCTCCACTTTGCCCCCCAGCAGCTCCAACTTGCCCCCATCAGCTCCACTTTGCCCCCCATCCGCTCTAACTTGCCCCCACCAGCTCCACTTTTGCCCCCCCTTCAGTTCCACTATGCCCCTATCAGCTCCAACTTGCCCCTATCAGCTCCAACTTACCCCCATCGGCTCCACTTTGCCCCCCAGCAGCTCCAACTTGCCCCCATCAGCTCCACTTTGCCCCCCATCCACTCCAACTTGCCCCCACCAGCTCCACTTTGCCCCCCCTTCAGCTCCACTTTGACCCCCATCCGCTCCACTTTGACCTCCATCCGCTCCAACTTACCCCCATCAGCTCCAACTTGCCCCCAGCAGCTCCACTATGCCCCCTCAGCTCCAACTCCCAGCGCGCTCTGCATTACTAAAGATCCGACCCAATGAGGGAGCGCTGTAGCAACACAGAACTGACTGTGTTCTGGTTCCCGGTGTGGTGTGTGCGGGCGCAGCTCTTCTCCGCTGCATGCCCGCGCCCCCAGTACGTGTGCGCCCTAGGCCGGCGCCTACCTCGCCTATAGGTGGAGCCGGCCCTGCACACAGTCTGACCTCCTAAAAAGAGGGACAACAGGGTGGGAAAGAGGGACAGAGGGATTTGGCCCTCAAAGAGGGACTGTCCCTCCTAAAGAGGGACACTTGGGATGTATGGTATGTGTCTGCCTGTGTGTTGCATATGTCTATGTTTATCAGTGTGTCTGCATTTCACACACGTGCGCCCAACGGTCATGACATGACGGGCAACGCCGTCCCACATTGCTAGTATATATATATATATATATATATATATATATATATATATATATATTTTGTTTGTTTTTTATGTTCTGTTCCTAGCTCTAACCCTAAACCTTACCCTACCCCACGTCAACCCTAATCCTACCTAACTTAACCAAAATACACACTATTCCTACAACTATATATATATATATATATATATATATATATTTTTTTTTTTTTTTTTTTTTTTTTTTTTTTTTAACAAACTCCTAATCTTTAAACCTAAATTCAATACTAAATCTTACCCTAACCCACGGACACGTTAAACCTACCTAGCCCTGTCTAAACTACCTAAAAATCCTAAAGATTTTAATAAATTCTTTTTTTAGTAAAAAAAAAAAAATAATAATTCCCTAAACCTAAATCTAACCTAAATTCAACACTAAACTTACCCTAACCCACGTACCCTCTAATCCTACCTAGCCCCACTACAATTACCTAACTAACCTATTAAATTACCTAAAAATGTAATACAAAAATCAATTTTTAATTAAAAAAAAGGGATTTCAATGGGGGGGGGTGCAAAAAATACCACAGATCAGCAGAAGCTGATCTGCAGCACTTGATCACTAAACTGAGTGATCAAGGGGGGGGGAATCAATTAATCACTGTATTATAGTGATCAATTGAAAAAAAAAAAGCTATTTTTTTCTTTTTTAACTTAGTTGCAAGCCTGCAACAGAGACTGAAACGCTGTATCTCTTCAACAATGCAGTGTTTTGAAAACACTGCTTCTGTCATATGTGGGGTATTACATGTGATTCGCTATTTTAGCGAATCGCATGTATCAACAATGCGGGCATTGGCTGAAACTAGATGCTCCGATACCGGAGCACCTAGTAACACCATGCCCGCGTCTTTCCCATCGTGCACAGCGATGGCGATGGGAAAGTTAACTGTTGCCATTCCAGGACCGTCACTGGTCCTTAAGTGCAGGACCAGCGTGACGGTCCTGGTACGTCAACGGACGTGAAGGGGTTAAACTTCAATACTTTAAAACGATCCCTACCCACTAAATTTAAAACTTCATTTAGACTGTTCAACATAATTGCAGATACTGGCCTCCTATTATCAGACCTATTTTTACCTTTACTATAACCCTTCAAAACTCTCCTAACCGAGAAACTATTACAAGCACTACGCACACCTAACAACTGGCAGAAAAAGTTTATTCCTGCTAAACGTTTTTAATAGCAGAACGTGACACTGTGTTTTCAATCAGAAAATGAATATAACCTAACAAAGAATCTTCATTAACGATGAAAGGATCAGCTGACTTCTCTATTCTTAACCTTAACCATTCATTCCATGACGAGACATAGCCTGACCATGTAGCAAGTGCAAGGAGTTAATAATATACTGCTTCAAACTCCCTAAATCAAATCCCAAAGGTATTGAGGACATGGATGACCTTGGAGCTGTGCCTGCCGAGACAACTCTCCGAACTTGTGCATCTGGAATCGAGATAAGTAGTCATCTAAATCATTACTATACCCTGGTATGTGTTTCATTTTTAGCCAAATATTCAATGGTAGACATTTCAAAACCAGCTGTCTTAACAGAATAACTACTGGAGCTGATTATGCTGACAGACTATTCACTGTCTGCACCACACTCATATTATCGCAAAAAAATTATTTTATTTGAGAAGTAGTTACCCCACAACTCTATAGCTACAATGACTGGAAATAATTCTAACAACGTTAGATTTTTGCAATAGCCCAACTGTAACCATCTATCTGGCCATTCCTGAGCACTCCAATGGCCATCCCAGTAGGCCCCATATCCTGCGGCACAGGCCGCATCTGTATAAAGACTAAGGTTGCTATTAGTCACAAATTTATCTTGAAAAATTGTTCTACCATTATAATGTTCCAGAAAAGCATCCCATACCAATAAATCTGCTTTAATTTCTTTAGTAAGTCGGACATGACAATGGGGTAATTTCATACCTGTCGTTGCTTCTGACAACCTGCAGGAAAAAATTCTCCCCATTGGCATAATTTGAGTAGAAAAGGCTAGCAGACCCAAAACAGATTGCAGTACTTTCAACGTTGCTTTTTTGTTATCCAACAACAGATGTAGTAGCGTAATTTAAAAAAGGCTAGCAGACCCAAAACAGATTGCAGTACATTCAACATTGCTTTTTTTGTTATCCAACAACACATGTAGTAGCGTAATTTAAAAATCTTGTCAAAAGGTAGTCTAAATTCCGTATTTAGAGTATCTATAGTTATGCCTAGGAAAACTAGTTCAGTTGTGGGTTGCACTGTTTTCTCCTGTGCTAACGCAGTGTTTCTCAACGTTAGTCCTCGGGGCACACCAACATTGCAGGTTTTCAGGTTGATCCTGCTTAATCACAGGTGAGTAATTAGTGGCTCAGTGATTGATTCACCTGTGATTAATTAGGGATATCTTGAAAACATGACCTGTTGGTGTGCCCCGAGGACTGGAGCTGAGAATCACTGTAGTAACGGAACACCAAATTCTTCAGCTACCTTACAAAAACAATCTAATAGCTTCTTGCAATCTAAAGAAGCAGCAGGTCCTATTAACCCCTTAGTGATGGCCGCGTGCAGACGCGGCCGTCACTTAACGCCCGTCTAACATTTTTTTTTTTTGTTAAAAGAATCCGGAGTCCCCGAACGGCGTGCAGACGCGCGGGGAGCCGGATTTCCTGGACGTACATGTACGTCCTCTGTCACTAAGTGACACCCACAGAGGACGTACATGTACATCCTTTGTCGCGAAGGGGTTAAAAGAAAATCATCTAAATAATGAAGGAATGTATGCGAACCACTTCTAAATTTCACAACCCACTCTAAAATTTAGCAAACTCCTCAAAATAAAAACATGACAATGAGCACCCCATCAGTAAACACTTATAAAAGTATAACATCCCTTGGAATTGAAAACCTAGTGATGTGAAACTATCAGGATGAATGGGAAGCAGCCTGAATGACGACTTGACATCTGCCTTTGCCATTAGAGCTCCTGGACCACATCTCCTCACCAGCCGAAGGGCCCCTTCGAACGATACATATGTAACAGAACTGTCTTCTTCACTAATTTGATCATTCAACAAGGCCCCTAGAGGGAAGGACAAGTGGTATATCAACCTGAAAGAATGTGTCTCCTTTTTCGGTACTAAACCTAAAGGTGATAACCTAAAATTAACAAAGTGGGGTTGGTGAAAAGGGCCTGCTACCCTACCTGCTTCAATTTCTTTCTGTATTTTTTCGAAAGCTATTGCTGGAGACTTCTCAATCGATGCCAAGTTATCTACCCATTTCAATTTCCCTTCTGGGCAGCTGGGCAACACAAGACCGTCTGTAAAACCTTTTCTAATTAGAGAAGCCCTCCCCTTGTTTGGGCAATGATCTAACCACGGTTACATTCTTGTCATGTTCACCGGTGTCATTGCTTTTGAGAAAATTACATTTTGACCCAGTCTGTTTTGTGGGTAACTGTTTCTTGAAACAATGAAAACTAGGTTGTCCTCCACTACACACTGAACACCTGTGGCAAAATTTGCAATTATTTGGAAATTTTCACTGGGACTCGCTGAAGGTCCAACAAACACCCTTCTTAAGACCTTGACTAGTAGATATTGATTGCGCTTTGTGCAAAGCTCCTGATGACTGCTGGGACATCAACGAGACCCACAACACAACGTCTTTCCGACCCCAAGTGACTGAGGTGTGGACAGCCAACTTCTGGCAGAACTGATCATCATAAGAGAACCATGCAAATCCTCAAAAGTACGAAAAGCCTCCAAGACGATCTCCAAATGTTGGAACATGCCAGAACAATATTCCAGATGTTTTTCCCCCATTACTTCAGCATGTATGCAAAATGCTTGTAACCAATTGTTAAAATTCTTTGATAAAGGTCTTCGCCTATCCATTTCACTTTTGTCATCACTCCTTTTAAATATAAAATCTTTAGACGCTGAGAGTAACGACAAAACGTCCAAAAATTCACCCTTCCAAATTCTCTCTTTAATTTGGATGGATAAATGAAGACCAAGAGGGGAAAGTATCACAAATAAGAGATTCTCTTAAACAAGCTTCCCCTACACTAGAGACATTATCTCTTCTAATACAATCTTGTTGACATATACTAGTGTTACCCTGAGACCTGGTTTCGTCTAATACTCTAGGGCTACTTGTAGTGTCCCTGTTACAGCTTACCTTAGTTTCAGCATCACTTTCAGGCACGAGGCTTCTAGCATGCTGCAGGCCTCTGTTTTATCTGTTTGCTTCCTTAAGTCTCCTCCTACCTACTTCCTACTTCCTCCCTCTGAGCTCCTCCTCCTACTTCCTGTGGAGGAGTTTAAAGGGGAGACTGAGGCCTGACTCAGATGCCCTTGTGCTGTTGTTCAAAGCAGATCTGTTGCATTGGGCTCCGTGTATGACCTGGCTAGTCTTCCATCCATTCTAGTGCTGACCTGTGGCTTTGTCTGATCATTCTTTTGCCTTACCCCTAATAGTGGACATCCAATCTGGTGCAGACTTGTGGCTCTGGATGACTACCTGAACTGTGTATGACCTGGCTTGTCTGACTACCCCCTCTGGTGCTGACTAGTGTCTCTGTCTGACTATTCTTTCGTCTTTTCCCTTGGTGATCAGACACCCAATATAGTGCGGGCCTGGGGCTCTGGTAGACTTGTATAGCTGACTGCAGGCGTGAGTCAGACCCTATTCCTCTTCAGATCAAGATCCTGAGTTCCTGTTCGAGTTCCTGTTTCTGTTCCTGGTTCCAGCCGAGACTTCCAGTGGCTAAGGCCTAGTCTCCAGCACAGTGGTTTAGCTTTGCAACCTATTATTTCTGATAGCAGGCTTGCTGGCTATTACCCTGTGCTTATTCTTATTGTATATATTGTATTTATCCGCTGTATGTCATTTGTTAATAAACCGCATTAACTAAACCGTACTGACTCTAGCTATATTCTTATCCATATCACTCAATTGACCAATCAGCTTTTTTAGGGAACTTACCAATTCCCCTAAAGACTGCACACTACTGACATCATTATACTCACCCATCTGTAGTCCTGCAGTTTGCAGTCTTCCTGATGGTTGATTTGAGTTTGTCTCACAGGAAGTAGATTGTTGAGGTCTCTGCTGCCATCTTTGCTGTTGTTGTTGCTGGAAGATCTGAAGATGGTCTTGAGATGACGTGCCAGGGTATCATAACGGGGAATTATGAATGACCATGGAATGAGAAAAAAGTGGGTGAGATATGTGAGATTGACTTGTTACAAGGGGCTGGCTTGAGATGGGCTGACTTGCTGGAATGGGCTGAATTGATGAAAAGGGGAGAGTTTGAGAAAAGGGGGTTTGAGATTGAGTTTGAATTTGGGATAGAGGGACAGGAGAAGACTGAGGTAAATTAGGGGAAGAAAAGGGAGGGCTATTAGGAACAGTATCCTCTCTTGAAGCTCTCTGCCTCCTGTGCAGAGAAGCCGGTCTGGAAGTGGTCCTCTCAGGAGAGTTTGGGCTCTTGGGAGTCCTCTTGCGTCTAACTTTGTCTCTAGATGGAAAGCAAGAGCCACCCTGCGTTCCAACGCGAGGACTCTGTCTTTTTAAATCACTTCAGGCGTGCCTGCCCTGTGACACGTAGGCGGGATGACTGGGAGGAGGAACAGACACAGTGTCTGACGCGGCCGGCTGGGATGTGGTTGCCTGATGTGATGCGTCGGCTTGACGCAAAGAAGACTGGACGGAGCTAAGACAGTCCCTCAGCCAGGTTCCATCCCCGCATTCAATAGACTTTTTCTTCAGCTCTTCAGCGAGCCACAGCAAATCTTTGAATGCTTCCCCTGACATAGATGTTTAACCCCTTAGTGATCGGCTGCTCGTGCACGCGGCTGGCACTTAACGCCCGCCAAACTTTTTTTCCATTACATAAAATGACTTCTGGGATGTACATGTACGTCCTCTGTCCACCTGGGGCATCCACTCGGGACATAGATGTACGTTCTCGGGCGGTAAGGGGTTAATTGCTGGCACCGTCCAAACGGTCAAATAATTTTAATAAGTGAGGAGAAATAGCGGGATAACACTATATATAGTCCCCTTTCCCGCCTAGCAGCCTACCTGGCGCGAGGTAACTTTGCTTAACCAATAGGACTGCCAGGCGGGAAATAAAGACATTTCAGTGGTCTATTTTTAGTTTATTCATTTTTTAAAGTGACAGTACCTTGACATTTATTTAAATAGTTTATAACCTAACTGGGTGGGGAATCCCAACCCCATGAGGTCCCTCCTTAAGAGAACGGTCCCTTTCATTGGTGTTGGATGTTCACCCTTTCCCAACCACAAAACAGATACCTTAAATAAAAACACAAGACACGCTGCAAATGGTGGTAAGACAGCAGTTTATTGGTCAAAATGTATTTTAAATAAGAAACACCAAAACCAAAAAACATTTCTTATCAGCCCTAACAGCCTGATAAGACCCAATTTAAACATTAACTCATGTGAAAAACCTGCTCCGCCCTACCAGCCATTAAGAGAACGGTCCCTTTCATTCTGTTGACACTGTCAATTTGAAGAGGGTTTAGAAAATAACAAAAAAGGCATTCATATCATAATACAGGAATTCAAGAGCTTTTATACTCACTGAAAAGGACCTTTTTAATAATTTCCAGGTCCATTTCAAAGACAATTTTCTGTACTGGACCAGGAGTCACTACTTGACTAACACTAACTTGGTTTGGAGTTGAACTAATTGTTTCTCCCACTGAATGGAGCGATGGTGCCCCTGTGGGGTTAACCCTTTGAGTGCTACTATGCTAGAGAGGAATCCAAAGCATTATGGAGGATATTTTTCATGTTATGGCTAGGTTAACCCTTTGAGTGCTAATGTGCTACAGAGGTATCCAAAGTATTATGGAGCTATGGAGGATATTTTTCATGCTATGGATAGGTTAACCCTTTGAGTGCTACTGTGCTAGAGAGGAATCCAAAGCATTATGGAGGATATTTTTCATGTTATGGCTAGGTTAACCCTCTGAGTGCTAATGTGCTACAGAGGTATCCAAAGTATTATGGAGCTATGGAGGATATTTTTCATGCTATGGATAGGTTAACCCTTTCAGTGCTACTGTGCTACAGAGGAATCCAAAGCATTATGGAGGATATTTTTCATGTTATGGCTAGGTTAACCCTTTGAGTGCTAATGTGCTACAGAGGTATCCAAAGTATTATGGAGCTATGGAGGATATTTTTCATGCTATGGATAGGTTAACCCTTTGAGTGCTACTGTGCTAGAGAGGAATCCAAAGCATTATGGAGGATATTTTTCATGTTATGGCTAGGTTAACCCTTTGAGTGCTAATGTGCTACAGAGGTATCCAAAGTATTATGGAGCTATGGAGGATATTTTTCATGCTATGGATAGGTTAACCCTTTGAGTGCTACTGTGCTAGAGATGTATCCATAATACTTTGGATACCTCTCTAGCACATTAGCACTCAAAGGGTTAACCTAGTCATAACATGAAAAATATCCTCCATAACTCAATAATGCTTTAAATACCTCTCTAGCATAGCAGCACCTAAAGGGTTAACCCCCCTCCCAGGGGCACCATCGCTCCATTCACTGGGAGAAGAATAAATTCAATTCCATTCAAAACAAATAGACAGTGACATGCCAACGGCTGTATTGACAAGCTTAACCTGAAATTGCTAATGAAGTGTCCAGCATGGTGACGGTGTGACATGAAGTGTGATAGCGCCTCTCTCCTCAGTACAGGCTAAAGCAGCCAATGTGGTGCGTGAGGGGGCAGCTCTTCTCTGCTGCGTGCTTGTGCCCCCAGTACAGGTGGCGCCGGCCCTGTATGTATATTAAAAGTCAGAGATGCTCAACTAGGAACGAGCCTGCAATTCAAATTTGCAGGCTCTATATGACTGGTGTCCTACCCAGGGTGCACTCTCTTTTAGCTCACTAGTGCCTTTCACAGAGAGGAAATTTCCTAAAGCTCATCATATTGATCCTACCATAACAGCAGTCCAGCCACGAAATTCCTCTCTGAACAAGAAAAACAGCCAACCCCAGACGTACGTTTCAGCCTTGTTGGGCCTCGTCAGTGAGTGAAGCTGATCTCTCTAAGCACCGTGAGCAAGGGGTCCAATGCTGGATTACCCCTATTACCCCAGGGGTGACTAATCCCAGGGGTAATCTGCATATGTGTATCAAAAGACAAACATGAAATGAACCTGAAATACAAATTTACAGGCTCTATAGGAGTGGTGTCCTACCCAGGGTGCAATCTCTTTTAGCCCACTAGTGCCTTTCACATAGAGGAAATATCCTAAATCATATCATATTGGTCCTGCCATTACATCAGTCCAACCAGAAAATGCCAGGAAATTCCTCTTTGAACAAGAGAAGCAGCCAACCCCATACGTACGTTTTGGCCTTGTTGGGCCTCATCAGTGAGTGAAGCTGATCTCTCTAGGCACTGTAAGCAAGGGGTCCAATGCTGGATTCCCTTATTACCTTTGAGGTGACAAATCCCAAGGATAATTTGCATACTTAGATTGGGAATCAGAGACGCTCAACTAGGAACGAGTCTGCAGTACCAATTTGCAGGTTCTATAGGAATGGTGTCCTACCCAGGGTGCAGTCTCTTTTTAGTACCTTTCACAGAGAGGAAATATCCTAAATCATATCATACAGGTCCTGTCAAAAGGCAGTCCAGCCACGAAGTGCCAGGCAATTCCTCTCTGAACAAGAGAACCAGCCAACCACAGACGTACATTTTGGCCTTGTTGGGCCTCATCAGTGAGGTGCTGCTGATCTCTCTAGGCACCGCGGGTGGACATTACAGTTCCGAGCAGGACCACAGGACAAAAAAAAAGTTTTAATAAATTTAGCATTGACTGCCAGATAGGTAGACAACGCATTGCAAATTAAGTTTTTTTTAAAACTTATTCGCTAAGTAATCTACCTAATGAGCATAACTTGTAGAGTGGTGATAGATCCACTTTAAGGTCCTCTGCTCCAAGGGAAAGGTTAATTTACTGAATATTTAGACTTCAGGGAAAAAAAAAAGCAAAGTAAACTAGTGTAAAAATATCACATTTGCTGTTGTTGAAACAACTTTGCAGTTTATTATGAACACAAAGAGGAGATAAGAGAGCAAGTGTTTTGTCTTGTTGTTTCACCAGAGGACACTGGGGTGAATGTACTGCGGCGGCTCTGCGCTAAATCAGGAGTCGAGTTTCACCACGTGCGTCTTCCTCTCGTCCGTTTCTTGAGATACTTAGATGGGAAGATAGGGGAGCGCTAAGGGTTAATATAAAGTTATGTAGGACCGGCAGTAAATAATTCCAGCATTAAACAATGATGCAGTCAAAACAGAGAGGGAATTTATTCACAATTAGGTGGAAAATTGCATAAGAGGAGGGGATCCGCACAATTCACTCCCAAAGAAATGGATACGCAATGGATACTTAAAGGGATAGTAATGTGTCATAATAAAAGCAGCTCTAATTATCCTTCATAGTATTTGGGCCTTGGAAAGTGTTATTTCAATTCTGTCAGAGTTGTAGTTCAAGAGTAATTCAATGACAAAGTATCCCCCTCCCGCCCCTTTTACTGATGTAACACTGCTCAGCCAGATCAGAAGGGAGGTGCCCAAGTAGATTGCAGAGAGGAACAATCTTCAATTAAGATAAGGGAAAAACCTGAAAAACTTGTCAAGGGGGGCAGGGCTTTCATTGTTCTCAAAGGAAGAAGATTGTCCCCTTCTGTTATCTGTCTGGTCTATGGACTGGATTCCACATCTGAGAAGAGATGGCTTACACTAGGTAAAAGGGGGGCAGGGCTTTCATTGTTCTCATAGGAAGAAGATTGTCCCCTGCTGTTATCTGTCTGGTCTATGGACTGGATTCCACATCTGAGAAGAGATGGCTAACACTAGGTAAAAGGGGCGGGAGGGGAAACTTTCCTTGTGAATATCTCTCAAACCATAAAGGTTTGAGAGATAAGACTTATATCATTCTTCATGTTTTTTTAATGCCTACAAAATAAAATGAAGATAAAATGAAATATTACTATCCCTTTAAGCCAGGATTCATCCAGGTGCGAACTGCAGGATTTCTTTGCGCGTTAATCATTCGCCCATTCAGCAAATTATGGATTGTATTTGGCCATTGTTTATTCATCAGTAAGAGATGGCCAGGTAGATCCGCCAATCTTGGATCCCATTACAATGTATGGGGCGAAAATACTCATGCACATTTTTGCTTATATGCATGTGTGGGTTTTTCGCCTGACTGGCCTATTTACGCAATTTTCCTTGCTTCACCTATGCAAAGCATGGAAACTTGCCAAATCATTGGTGAATATCCGAAGGAGTCCATCAACGATCTTGGAGAAGAGCGGTGTATTTGATTCACCGCTTTTCCTGAAATTTGAAAGTAAAAAGAACAATACATAGCGTGATCTATATATATATATATATATATATATAATAGATAAGGCTGAAAAAAAGACATGCGTCCATCAAGTCCAGCCCATGCCAATAACACCCCTGTTGATCCAGAGGAAGGCAACAAAAAGCCCTCTGGAGCAATTTCCAGTGTAGGTGTGTGTGTGTGTGTGTGTGTCAAATAGTTCCCCGGATCAATATCCTATTTGCTTTGAAGCCATCTCTCATAATTGTCAATATTATTCTGTGCTAGATAGTCATCCATTGCTTTTTTGAATGCAGTTGCATTATCTGCAAGCACAACATCCTGAGGCAAAGAATTCCATAGCCTTACCACCCTTACTGTGAAGAATCCCTGCCTTTGTTTTAGTCAAAAGCGCCTTTCCTCTAGTCTTAATGGATGACCTCTTGTTCTTAGCTCAGCTCTTTGAGTAAGTAATTCATTGGATAGTTCTTTGTACTGACCTTGAATATATATGTAAATAGTAAACATATCACCCCTTAGACATCTCTTCTCTAATGTAAACAAACCCAGTTTGGCTAGTCTCTCTTTGTAACTCAGATCCTCCAATCCCTTTATCAGTTTTGTTGCACGTCTCTGCACCTCTTCCAGTTCAGTAATGTCTTTTTTTTTAGAACAGGCGCCCAAAATTGTACTCCATATTCTAGATGAGGTCTAACCAAGGATTTATACAGAGGTAGGATAATATTCCCATCCCGTGCATCTACACCTCTTTTTATGCAGGCTAGTACTCTATTTGCTCTTGCAGCAGATGAGTGACTCTGGACAAACAGGAGAGATATAAAGTCCCAATATATTTAAATGGTTTGAAATGTCCTATGAGGCGTTTTGCTTGATAGTAGTATTTATATAATAAAAATCACAATATATCTTTCTAAATGTAGGAATATAGATACAGAATACAACTCATATAGAATTCTGCTTAACTGACCAACAGTCAGACAAACTTCGATCGATTGTATGGTAACTTTACAAGCTGCCCACTCATTGATGTAATTCTCCACAAAGGCTTCAAAGAACGTAATGTATAAACTGACGGTACTCACAATGAGCGGATGGTGTGGGAAGTAAGAAAGTCTATCCTAGGACTTCAAGGGATCATGGGAAAATATAAACTGCCATCAATTGGTCTTTCCGTGTTGTCGAGGCCAAGGCGTCTGTTACCGGTATAAACACAAACTCCTTTATGGGAAAAAATAAACCCCAAACACTTAGAAATAATAATGTGTATATACGTGTTGAAAAGAGTAGGTATAAAAATATTTTATTTAACGAAAAATAAAACAGGGTTAAAAGTTACCACTTAATCTATATGTGGGGGGTCCGCATCAAATCGGACCAAATTACAATTCATACACCATAACTCCTCCCTAAACATTACCTGCTCCAAGTGGAAGGCAATTGGACAGTCTGTGTGCATTTCAGCTACTTCTTGTTGTATGTATTAAGGGTAGAAAAAATGTTGCGATTTAACACCATTCCCAGGGGCACGCTATGAGGCTTGTGTACCGAGTTGGCTGACATTAAAGTCCTAACGATGGCAGAAATCATTCTCTTTATTAAATACCCCGTAGCACAATCACTGGTGTCACAGTCTAATGCTAACAAATGCATACATTAGATTCCCTGTGATTACAGGATCAGATTTAGACAGAGTAACTCTAGATTATAGGATCAGGTTCGGACAGTCTTTGGATTATATACAGAGTAAATCTAGATTATAGGATCAGGCTCAGATAGTCCTTAGTTTATATACATAGTAACTCTAGATTATAGGATCAGGCTCAGATAGTCCTTAGTTTATATACAGAGTAACTGTACATTATCGGATCCGGTTCAGACAGTCCTTAATTTATATACAGAGTAACTCTAGAAAGATTATCAGATCGGAGTGTTACTAGTGGGGTACTTCAGGGATCTGTACTGGGGCCCATTCTTTTTAATATTCTTATTAGTGATATTGCAAAAGGTATTCAAGGTAAGGTATGTGTTTTTGTACATGATACAAAGATCTGCAATAGGGTAGACTTTCCAGGGGGAATAAGCCAAATGGCAAATGATTTAGGTAAATTAGAAGAATGGACAAGAGTGTCACAGCTGCAGTTTAATGTTGATAAATGTAAAATAATGCGCTTGGGACATAAAAATCCAAAGGAAAAATATACTGTTAAGGGTACTGTGCTGTCAGAGACATCAGAGGAAAAGGATTTGGGTGTAATAATTTCTAATTACTTAAAGGTAGGCAGGCAATGTAATAAAGTGGTGGGGAATGCAAGCAGGGCGCTGGGTTGTATAGCTAGGGGCATTAGTAGCAGAAAAAGGGAAGAAGTCATGTCAGTCTGCATATCTCTAGTTAGACCTCACCTAGAGTATTGTGTACAGTACTGGAGACCCCATCTCCAGAAGGATATAGATACTATAGAGTATTGTGTACAGTACTGGAGACCTAGAGTATTGTGTACAGTACTGGAGACCCCATCTCCAGAAGGATATAGATACTATAGAGTATTGTGTACAGTAGTGGAGACCCCATCTCCAGAAGGATATAGATACTATAGAGTATTGTGTACAGTACTGGAGACCCCATCTCCAGAAGGATATAGATACCCTAGAGTATTGTGTACAGTACTGGAGACCCCATCTCCAGAAGGATATAGATACTATAGAGTATTCTGTACAGTACAGGAGACCCCATCTCCAGAAGGATATAGATACTCTAGGGTATTGTGTACAGTACAGGAGACCCCATCTCCAGAAGGATATAGATACTCTAGAGTATTGTGTATAGTACAGGAGACCCCCTCTCCAGAAGGATATAGATACTCTACAGAGGATTCAGAGAAGGGCTACTAAAATGGTGACTGGTTTACAGGAAAATAAATATCAGGATAGACTAAAGGATCTGAACATGTATAGCTTGGAGAAGAGAAGAGAGAGAGGGGATATGACAGACACATTCACATACATGAAGAGATTCAACAAAGTGCAGGAGGGAAGTACATTTCACAGGAGTAAAAATGTTAGGACAAGAGGCTATAGTCTAAAACTAGAGGGACAGAGGTTTAGATGTAATGTAAGAAAGTTTTACTTCACTGAAAGGGTAGTAGATAAGTGGAATAGACTACCAGCAGAAGTGGTAGATAAGTGGAATAGCCTACAATCAGAAGCGGTAGATAAGTGGAATAGCCTACCAGCAGAAGTGGTAGATAAGTGGAATAGCCTACCAGCAGAAGTGATACAGGTTAATACTGTAAGGGAATGTAAGTATGCAAGAGATAGGTATAAGACTATTTTGAACATAAGAAAAGACCAAGGACCAAAAAAGATTTGAGGTTTTTACAGTAGGAAAATGGGCGACTAGATGGGCCGAATGGTTCTTATCTGCCGTCAGATTCCATGTTTCTATGTTTCTGTGTTCCTAGGCTCAGACAATCATTAGTTTATATACAGAGTAACTGTAGATTGTCGGATCAGGTTCAGACAGTCCTTAGTTACTATACAGAGTAACTCTAGAAAGATTATCGGATCAGGCTCAGACCAACATTAGTTTGTATACAGAGTAACTCTAGATTATCGGATCAACCTCAGACCGTCCTTAGAGGGATGAACCCAACAATATTTTTTTTTACATTTTAAGTATTACTATCCCTTTAAATCAATGGCAATGTTAATTTCTCCCCTATTTTTCAGTTGTTGTGTCCCTGAATGGCTTCCTGAATTTGAGTCATATTGGTCAAAATCCAGATGTCAACATCAGTCAAGTAAAACCACAGACACGTTCTCCAGGTGGTGAAACAGGGGTCACAGTTTTATTAATAAAACATATTGTAGCTGTTGTGACCCTCAAGTGACCCCTCTATCCAATATGGCGGCACTAACCAGCCCTTTTCAAGCTTGAAGCCATGAAAGAGCCCGACTGCCACCAGATGAGGAGGAGAGGACTGGGCCACAACCCTCTGAAGGCTCCCTTCTGGCTTATGGAATTACTCTTGGAGGTCCTATAACAAAAAAAAGCAGATTAGTGACCATGCTTGACCATTGCCACCTCTTATAAATCCTTAAAGAGAAAAAACACATCCTTTTTGACTTTACTTATCTCCTGTACTTTCTATTTATGGATTTATGCCTATTGTCACTTTTTTTATACACTTTTTTGTCCCTTACTCCGACATTTTGGTTTCTATGTTTCTGTAGAGTTTTCAGTTAGGAACAGTGAAAACAGGGATAGTGATACAATGTAGCAGCTCTACGTGATCTTTGTGCTGTAGAGGTGGCTTTTTCTACATTGTTTCACTGTCATGTTTACATTGTATCTTTTTCTTTACATTGTTGAACGCTGTACTTTCACAGTCTCACACAGGCAGGGTTCTTGGTTGAATAGGAAAATGCATTAGCAGCAGGAGGAGAGAGGTACTGTAATGTTAAGACAAGCTGGAACGCCCAATGTAAGCTCCCTGGTTAAACTCTGGGAAGTAGACTCCTCAGAAAGAGGTGTCAGACTGCTATTTATTATAGAATTAAAACAAGAGAACTCAGCAACAAACACAGGGGTAAACTGCAAGGTAGGCCCCCAGTAGGCCAGGTGCTTGAGGACAACGAATGGGGTTTTGGGGCTGGCTGGCAATGGCTGCTCCCTAGGCTCCCTTGCTGCTGCCTAAGCTGAGTTCAAAAAAGCTGTCTACAAGGCCAGATTAGTGCCTACCGGAGGAACCATCCTGCACCCCAGATGGCAGCCTAGAGAACATCTTGTACCCACTGAGGTTGTAGAAGACAACAGAACTCACAGACTACTTGCAGAACCCATTGATAGTTGCTGAATAGGAAGACTGCAACTAGGAGTTTCGTCTGAGGGGACAGGGTAGGAACCAGTAAACAGGATCAGTCGAGGACCGACTAATGAAGGACCGACTAGTGTTCGAAGTCTAACTGGTGGTCGAGGTTCACCTGGTGGTCGATGGACAGTGGAGGCCGTAGGGAGTCGGCACCCACTAAGGTCAAAGAAGTCGAACAGTCACACAAGCCAGGTCAGTAATGGGTGGGCACAACAGTATAAGACAGAACACAGAAGGAAGGTCGAACAAAGGAGTCAAGGTGCGGTGTCTAGGGGTGATAATTGACAAGTCTCTCTCATTCTCCCCTCATATTAATGCCATTGCTAAATCCTGTCGCTTTCTTTTGCGTAACATTGCTAAAATGTCCTCTGCTCCTCCACAGCTTAAATTCTTATACACGCAATCATCCTCTCCCGCATGGACTATTGCAACATTCTTCTGTCTGGCATTCCTGCCTCCCATCTCCATCCACTTCATTCTATACAGAATGCTGCAGCACGAATTACTCTTCTGTCACCTAGGTTTGTCCCTGCCCCACTCCTCCTCAAAACTCTCCAATGGCTGCCTATCAAACTCCGAATATCTTACAAAATCTTACTTCTCTCATTCACGATCCTTCTCTCCTCTATTCCTTCTTACATTTCCACTCTGATCTCCCGTTATAGACCCCTAATATCTCCTAAAGAAGGACACTTGGGAGGTACGGACCCCTAATATCTCCTAAAGAGGGACACTTGGGAGGTATGGATCCCTAATATCTCATAAAGAGGGACACTTGGGAGATATGGACCCCTAATATTTCCTAAAGAGGGACACTTGGGAGATATATATCCTAATATCTCCTAAAGAGGGACACTTGGGAGGTATTTCTCCCTAATATCTCCTAAAGAGAGACACTTGGGAGGTACAGACCCCTAATATCTCCTAAAGAGGGACACTTGGGAGGTACGGACCCCTAATATCTCCTAAAGAGGGACACTTGGGAGGTACGGACCCCTAATATCTCCTAAAGAGGGACACTTGGGAGGTACGGACCCCTAATATCTCCTAAAGAGGGACACTTGGCAGGTATGGACCCCTAATATCTCCTAAAGAGGGACACGTGGGAGGTACGGATCCCTAATATCTCCTAAAGAGGGACACTTGGGAGGTACGGACCCCTAATATCTCCTAAAGAGGGACACTTGGGAGGTACGGACCCCTAATATCTCCTAAAGAGGGGCACTTGGGAGATATGGACCCCTAATATCTCCTAAAGAAGGACACTTGGGAGGTATGCATATATATGAGTAGATTTTAGGCCACTTATGAACGCCCTTATAGAAGGGGAAATACAGTATCAGGAAAAAAGAGCCCACTCAAGATATAGCAATACACTTGTTTATTTTACAGCAAATAGAAACATCAGTAGACTAAATGCAGGTTAAAAAAACATATAACACAGACACAATCCTACAAATTTCGTATAGCCCTTATGAATCTGCCCCTTGTGTGTTTGTTCATGAGATAACTTCTTGAATTAGTCCCAGATGTTAAGTTGATGGAGGCGGCCATGACAGTTACTGGCAGTTTTTCATCCTGAGTGTACGAGCCTGCTTCACCCTTTAAGGACCAGAGAGGCCGACAAAACATTGCGAATAAATATGTGACGCACGCCACTGGTCCTTTAACTCTCTGAGTGCCAGGATGGAATCCAACGCATTGTAACGCTGGCACTCCAAGGGTTAAATGCTTAAAGGGATAGTAATACTTTAATATTACTATTTCCCATATTGTAGCTATTTGAAAAAGAATTGAATTGCCCCCAGGTTTATCTCTCAGACCTTTATGGTTTGAGAGATAACCAAATGCAAAGTTCCCCCCTCGCCCCTCCCTGAAGTCAGCATTCCACTGACTGCAGGGATACCCGGTCTTATTTCACTGAAACGGTCGTCTACATGTGCTTGCAAACCAGTCACACTGCAGACCAATCACACTGCAGACCAATCGCACTGCAAACCAATCACACTGCAAACCAAGCACAAACCAATCACACTGCAAACCAATCACACTGCAAACCAAGCACAAACCAATCACACTGCAAACCAATCACACTGCAAACCAAGCACAAACCAATCACACTGCAAACCAATCACAAACCAAGCACACTGCAAACCAATCACACTGCAAACCAAGCACAAACCAATCACACTGCAAACCAATCACAAACCAAGCACACTGCAAACCAATCACACTGCAAACCAATCACAAACCAAGCACACTGCAAACCAATCACACTGCAAACCAAATACATGTAGAAGACCGTTTCAGTGAAATAATTCTTTTTTACTAACGTGATCTCGGCTCAGCTGCAGAGCCGCCTGTTGAAAATCAGACCGGATATCCCTGCAGTCAGTACAATGCTGACTTCAGGGAGGGGGAGGGGTTAATTTGCATTCGGTTATCTCTCAAACCTTTATGAACCTGGGGGCAATTCAATTCTTTTTCAAATAGCTACAATATGGGGAATAGTAATATTAACTCTTTGAGTGCCAGAGTGGTACGGAATGCATTGCTTTGCAATGCATTCCGTACCACTCTGGTGCTCAAAGGGTTAAAGTATTACTATCCGTTTAAAGGGATAGTAATGTGTCACAATAAAACCAGCTCCAATTAATCATCATAGTATTTGGGCCATGGAGAGTGTTATTTCACTACTGTCAGAGTTGTAATACAAGAGTAATTGAATGAGAAAGTATCCCCCTCCCGCCCCTTTTACTGATGATGTAACACTGCTCACCTCAGAGCAGCAAAACTGTCTGGATGGATCACAGAGAAGGACAACCTTCAGTGATCATAAGATAAAACCTGAAAAACCTGTCAATGGGGGCAGGGTTCTCACAGTAAAGAAATTCCCCGGAAGGGGCCGCAGGGTACAGGAGGGGAAACATGTCATAGTGAGGGTTGATCTAGGCAGGAAGTGTGTAATAGGGAAGAGTTTAGAGAAAGGGCTTAAGTGGGTTTGGTACAGGAAGTGGGTTGCTGTTTGGGGGAAGAAAGGACAAAGAGAAGCATAAAACAAATGTTGTGACAAGCGCCCACCAAGAACAAACAAGATAAATTGTCTTGTTCTTGGGCATAGTGACCCATCAATGGTGCTACAAGTCACAATTTTCACTCTCATGTGCCATTGCAGAAAATTTCCATATTCACATCAGACTGGTCCTGCCCTCAGACAGTCCAGCTCGGAAATGTCAGGCAAGTCCTCCCTGCACAAGAGAATCAACAAAACCACAGATGTATGTTTCAGCCTATGTGGGCCTCATCATTGTGGTGCAGCTGATTCCCTCTAGGCACATGGAGAGCCTGGGATCCCCTTCCACTTAGGGAGACAAAACACAAATGTTGTGACGAGCACCCATCGAGAACGAACAAGATGAAGTGTCTTGTTCTTGGGCATAGTGACCCCCTCAATGGTGCTACAAGTCACATTTTTCACTCCCATGTGCCATTGCAGAGAGGAAATTTCCATATTCATATCAGACTGGTCCCGCCCTCAGAAAGTCCAGCTCCAAAATGTCAGGCACGTCCTCCCTGCACAAGAGAATCAGCAAAACCACAGATGTATGTTTCAGCCTATGTGGGCCTCATCATTGTGGTGCAGCTGATTCCCTCTAGGGACATGGAGAGCCTGGGATCCCCTTCCACTTAGGGAGACAAAACACAAATGTTGTGACGAGCACCCATCGAGAACGAACAAGATGAAGTGTCTTGTTCTTGGGTATAGTGACCCATCAATGGTGCTACAAGTCACATTTTTCACTCCCATGTGCCATTGCAGAGAGGAAATTTCCATATTCATATCAGACTGGTCCCGCCCTCAGAAAGTCCAGCTCCAAAATGTCAGGCAAGTCCTCCCTGCACGAGACAATCAGCTAAACCACAGACGTACGTTTCGGCCTATGTGGGCCTCGTCGGTGTGGTGCAGCTGAATCCCTCTAGGCACATGGAGAGCAAGGGCCCATGCCTGGGATCCCCGTACACTTAGGGAGACAAAAAACAAATGTTGTGACGAGCACCCATCCAGAACGAACAAGATGAAGTGTCTTGTTCTTGGGCATAGTGACCCCCTCAATGGTGCTACAAGTCACGTTTTTCACTCCCATGTGCCATTGCAGAGAGGAAATCTCCATATCCACATCAGACTGGTCCCGCCCTCAGAAAGTCCAGCTCCAAAATGTCAGGCAAGTCCTCCCTGCACGAGACAATCAGCTAAACCACAGACGTACGTTTCGGCCTATGTGGGCCTCGTCGGTGTGGTGCAGCTGAATCCCTCTAGGCACATGGAGAGCAAGGGCCCATGCCTGGGATCCCCTTCCACTACCACTAAGTATAAGGACATCCCAGGCATGGGCCCTTGCTTCCATGTGCCTAGAGGGATTCTGCTGCACCACACTGATGAAGCTCACATAGGCCGAAACGTATGTCTGTGGTTTTGCTGTTTCTCTCACGCGGAGAGGATTTTCCTGACATTTCGGAGCTGGACTGTCTGTGGGTGGGACCAGTCTGATGTGGATATGGAGATTTCTTCTCTGCAATGGCACATGGGAGTGAAAAACATGACTTGTAGCACCATTGAGAGGCTACCATGCCTTAGAACAAGACACTTTATCTTGTTCGTGCTTGATGTGTGCTCCTCACAATTCTTTTTGTCTCCCTAAGTATAAGGGCATCCCAGGCATGGGCCCTTGCTTCCATATACCTAGAGGGATTTGGCTGCACCACACTGATGAGGTTCACATAGGCCGAAATGTATGTCTGTTGATTTGCCTGACATTTTGGAGCTGGACTGTCTGTCGGTGGGACCAGTTTGATGTGGATATGGAGATTTTCTCTCTGCAATGGCACATGGGAGTGAAAAACATGAGTTGTAGCACCATTGAGAGGCTACCATGCCTTAGAACAAGACACTTTATCTTGTTCGTGTTTGATCTGTGCTTCTCACAACTCTTTTTGTCTCCCTAAGTATAAGGGCATCCCAAGAATGGGCCCTTGCTTCCATGTGCCTAGCGGGATTTGGCTGCACCACACTGACGAGGCTCACATAGGCCGAAACGTGCGTTTGTGGTTATGCTGTTTCTCTCATGCAGAGAGGATTTGCCTGACATTTTGGAGCTGGACTGTCTGTGGGCGGGACCAGTCTGATGTGGATATGGAGATTTCCTCTCTGCAATGGCACATGGGAGTGAAAAACATGAGTTGTAGCACCGTTGAGAGGCTACCATGCCTTAGAACAAGACACTTTATCTTGTTCGTGTTTGTTGTGTACTCCTCAAAACTCTTTTTGTCTCCCTAAGTATAAGGGCATCCCAGGCATGGGCCCTTGCTTCCATGTGCCTAGAGGGATTCGGCTGCCCCACACTGATGAGGCTCACATAGGCCGAAACATACGTCTGTGGATTTGCCTGATATTTCGGAGCTGGGCTGTCTGTGGGTGGGACCAGTCTGATGTGCATATGGAGATTTCCTCTCTGCAATGGCACATGGGAGTGAAAAACGTGAGTTGTAGCACCATTGAGAGGCTACCATGCCTTAGAACAAGGCACTTTATCTTGTTCGTGCTTGATCTGTGCTCCTCACAACTCTTTCTGTCTCCCTAAGTATAAGGGCATCCCAGGCATGGGTCGCTGCTTCCATGTGCCTAGAGGGATTTGGCTGCACCATGCTGACGAGGCTCACATAGGCCGAAGCGTATGTCTGTGGTTTTGCGGTTTCTCTCATGCGGAGAGGATTTGCCTGACATTTCAGAGCTGGACTGTCTGTGGGTGGGACCAGTCAGATATGGAGATTTCCTCTCTGCAGTGGCACATGGGAGTGAAAAACGTGAATTGTAACACCATTGAGAGGCTACCATACCTTAGAACAAGACACTTTATTTTGTTCGTGCTTGATGTGTGCGCCTCACAACTCTTTTTGTCTCCCTAAGTATAAGGGCATCCCAGGCATGGGCCCTTGCTTCCATGTGCCTAGAGGGATGTGACTGCACCACACTGACGAGGCTCACATAGGCCGAAACGTACGTCTGTGGTTATGCTGTTTCTCTTGTGCGGAGAGGATTTGCCTGACATTTCAGAGCTGGTCTGTCTGTGGGTGGGACCAGTCTGATGTGGATATGGAGATTTCCTCTCTGCAATGGCACATGGGAGTGAAAAAAGTGAGTTGTAGCACCATTGAGAGGCTACCATGCCTTAGAACAAGACACTTTATCTTGTTCGTGCTTGATGTGTGCTCCTCACAACTTTTTTGTCTCTGCCTAAGTATAAGGGCATTCCAGGCATGGTCCCTTGCTTCCATGTGCCTAGAGGGATTCGGCTGCACCACACTGACGAGGCTCACATAGGCCGAAACGTACATCTGTGGTTTTGCCTGACATTTCGGAGCTGGGCTGTCTGTGGGTGGGACCAGTCTGATGTGGATATGGAGATTTCCTCTCTGCAATGGCACATGGGAGTGAAAAACATGAGTTGTAGCACCATTGAGAGGATACCATGCCTTAGAACAAGACACTTTATCTTGTTCGTGTTTGATCTGTGCTCCTCACAACTCCTTCTGTCTCCCTAAGTATAAGGGCATCCCAGGCATGGGCCCTTGCTTCCATGTGCCTAGAGGGATTTGGCTGCACCACACTGATGAGGCTCACATAGGCTGAAACGTACGTCTGTGGTTTTGCTGTTTCTCTTGTGCGGAGAGGATTTGCCTGACATTTCGGAGCTGGACTGTCTGTGGGCGGGACCAGTCGGATATGGAGATTTTCTCTCTGCAATGGCACATGGGAGTGAAAAACGTGAGTTGTAACACCATTGAGAGGCTACCATGCCTTAGAACAAGACACTTTATCTTGTTTGTGCTTGATGTGTGCTCCTCACAACTCTTTTTGTCTCCCTCAGTATAAGGGCATGCCAGGCATGGGCCCTTGCTTCCATGTGTCTAGAGGGATTTGGCTGCACCACACTGACGAGGCTCACATAGGCCAAAACGTACGGCTGTGGTTTTGCTGTTTCTCTCATGCGGAGAGGATTTGCCTGATATTTCGGAGCTGGACTGTCTGTGGGCGGGACCAGTCTGATGTGGATATGGAGATTTTCTATCTGCATTGGCACATGGGAGTGAAAAACATGAGTTGTAGCACCATTGAGAGGCTACCATGCCTTAGGACAAGACACTTTATCTTGTTCGTGCTTGTTGTGTGCTCCTCAAATCTCTTTTTGTCTCCCTAAGTATAAGGGCATCCCAGGCATGGGCCCTTGCTTCCATGTGCCTAGAGGGATTCGGCTGCCCCACACTGACGAGGCACACATAGGCCGAAACATACGTCTGTGGATTTGCCTGACATTTCGGAGCTGGGCTGTCTGTGGGTGGGACCAGTCTGATGTGGATATGGAGATTTCCTCTCTGCAATGGCACATGGGAGTGAAAAATGTGAGTTGTAACACAATTGAGAGGCTACCATGCCTTAGAACAAGACACTTTATCTTGTTCGTGCTTGATGTGTGCTTCTCACAACTTTTTTGTCTCTGCCTAAGTATAAGGGCATCCCAGGCATGGGCCCTTGCTTCCATGTGCCTAGTGGGATTCGGCTGCACCACACTGACGAGGCTCACATAGGCCGAAATGTACGTCTGTGGTTTTGCTGTTTTTCTCGTGTGGAGAGGATTTGCCTGACATTTCGGAGCTGGACTGTCTGTGGGCTGGACCAGTCTGATATGGATATGGAGATTTCCTCTCTGCAGTGGCACATGGGAGTGAAAAACGTGAGTTGTAGCACCATTGAGGGGCCCCCATGCCTTAGAACAAGACACTTTATCTTGTTCGTGCTTGATGTTTCCTCCTCACAACTCTTTTTGTCTCCCTAAGTATAAGGGCATCCCAGGCAATGGGCCCTTGCTTCCATGTGCCTAGAGGGATTCGGCTGCCCCACACTGACGAGGCTCACATAGGCCGAAACATATGTCTGTGGATTTGCCTGACGTTTCGGAGCTGGGCTCTCTGTGGGTGGGGCCAGTCTGATGTGGATGTAGAGATTTCCTCTCTGCAATGGCACCATTGAGAGGCTACCATGCTTTAGAACAAGACACTTTATCTTGTTCGTGCTTGATCTGTGCTCCTCACAACTCTTTCTGTCTCCCTAAGTATAAGGGCATCCCAGGCATGGGTCCTTGCTTCCATGTGCGTAGAGGGATTTGGCTGCACCACGCTGACGAGGCTCACATAGGCCGAAGCGTACGTCTGTGGTTTTGTGGTTTCTCTCATGCGGAGAGGATTTGCCTGACATTTTGGAGCTGGACTGTCTGTGGGCAGGACCAGTCTGATGTGGATATGGAGATTTCCTCTCTGCAATGGCACATGGGAGTGAAAAACATGAGTTGTAACACAATTGAGAGGCTACAATGCCTTAGAACAAGACACTTTATCTTGTTCGTGCTTGATGTGTGCTTCTCACAACTTTTTTTGTCTCTGCCTAAGTATAAGGGCATCCCAGGCATGGGCCCTTGCTTCCATGTGCCTAGAGGGATTTGACTGCACCACACTGGCGAGGCTCACATAGGCCGAAACGTACGTATGTGGTTATGCTGTTTCTCTCGTGCGGAGAGGATTTGCCTGACATTTCAGAGCTGGACTGTCTGTGGGTGGGACCAGTCTGATGTGGATATGGAGATTTCCTCTCTGCAGTGGCACATGATAGTGAAAAACGTGAGTTGTAGCACCACTGAGAGGCTACCATGCCTTAGAACAAGACACTTTATCTTGTTCGTGCTTGATGTGTGCTTCTCACAACTTTTTTGTCTCTGCCTAAGTATAAGGGCATCCCAGGCATGGGCCCTTGCTTCCATGTGCCTAGAGGGATGTGGCTGCCCCACACTGACGAGGCTCACATAGGACGAAACATACGTCTGTGGATTTGCCTGATATTTCGGAGCTGGGCTGTCTGTGGGTGGGACCAGTCTGATGTGGATATGGAGATTTCCTCTCTGCAATGGTACATGGGAGTGAAAAACGTGAGTTGTAGTACCATTGAGAAGCTACCATGCCTTAGAACAAGACACTTTATCTTGTTCGTGCTTGATCTGTGCTCCTCACAACTCTTTCTGTCTCCCTAAGTATAAGGGCATACCAAGAATGGGCCCTTGCTTCCTTGTGCCTAGAGGAATTTGGCTGCACCACACTGACGAGGCTCACATAGGCCGAAATGTACATCTGTGGTTTTGCTGTTTTTTCTCGTGTGGAGAGGATTTGCCTGACATTTCGGAGCTGGACTGTCTGTGGGCGGGACCAGTCTGATGTGGATATGGAGATTTTCTCTCTGCAATGGCACATGGGAGTGAAAAACATGAGTTGTAGCACCATTGAGAGGCTACCATGCCTTAGAACAAGACACTTTATCTTGTTCGTGCTTGTTGTGTGCTCCTCACAACTCTTTCTGTCTCCCTAAGTATAAGGGCATCCCAGGCATGGGTCCTTGCTTCCATGTGCCTAGAAGGATTTGGCTGCACCACGCTGACGAGGCTCACATAGGCCGAAGCGTACGTCTGTGGTTTTGTGGTTTCTCTCATGCGGAGAGGATTTGCCTGACATTTCAGAGCTGGACTGTCTGTGGGCGGGACCAGTCGGTTATGGAGATTTTCTCTCTACAATGCACATGGGAGTGAAAAACGTGAGTTGTAACACCATTGAGAGGCTACCATGCCTTAGAACAAGACCCTTTATTTTGTTCGTGCTTGATGTGTGCTCCTCACAACTCTTTTTGTCTCCCTAAGTATAAGGGCATCCCAGGCATGGGCCCTTGCTTCCATGTGCCTAGATGGATTTGACTGCACCACACTGGCGAGGCTCACATAGGCCGAAACGTACGTATGTGGTTATGCTGTTTCTCTCATGCGGAGAGAATTTGCCTGACATTTCAGAGCTGGACTGTCTGTGGGTAGGACCAGTCTGATGTGGATATGAAGATTTCCTCTCTGCAATGGCACATGATAGTGAAAAACGTGAGTTGTAGCACCACTGAGAGGCTACCATGCCTTAGAACAAGACACTTTATCTTGTTCGTGCTTGATGTGTGCTTCTCACAACTTTTTTTGTCTCTGCCTAAGTATAAGGGCATCCCAGGCATGGGCCCTTGCTTCCATGTGCCTAGAGGGATTTGGCTGCCCCACACTGACGAGGCTCACATAGGACGAAACATACGTCTGTGGATTTGCCTGATATTTAGGAGCTGGGCTGTCTGTGGGTGGGACCAGTCTGATGTGGATATGGAGATTTCCTCTCTGCAATGGTACATGGGAGTGAAAAACGTGAGTTGTAGTACCATTGAGAAGCTACCATGCCTTAGAACAAGATACTTTATCTTGTTCGTGCTTGATCTGTGCTCCTCACAACTCTTTCTGTCTCCCTAAGTATAAGGGCATCCCAGGCATGGGTCCTTGCTTCCATGTGCCTAGAGGGATTTGGCTGCACCACGCCGACGAGGCTCACATAGGCCGAAGCGTACGTCTGTGGTTTTGTGGTTTCTCTCATGTGGAGAGGATTTGCCTGACATTTCGGAGCTGGACTGTCTGTGGGCGGGACCAGTCGGTTATGGAGATTTTCTCTCTGCAATGCACATGGGAGTGAAAAACGTGAGTTGTAACACCATTAAGAGGCTACCATGCCTTAGAACAAGACACTTAATCTTGTTCGTGCTTGATGTGTGCTTCTCACAACTTTTTTGTCTCTGCCTAAGTATAAGGGCATCCCAGGCATGGGCCCTTGCTTCCATGTGCCTAGAGGGATTCGGCTGCACCACACTGACGAGGCTCACATAGGCCGAAATGTACGTCTGTGGTTTTGCTGTTTTTCTCGTGTGGAGAGGATTTGCCTGACATTTTGGAGCTGGACTGTCTGTGGGCGAGACTAGTCTGATATGGATATGGAGATTTCCTCTCTGCAGTGTCACATGGGAGTGAAAAATGTGAGTTGTAGAAGCATTGAGAGGCTACCATGCCTAGAACAAGACACTTTATCTTGTTCGTGCTTGATGTTTGCTCCTCACAACTCTTTTTGTCTCCCTAAGTATAAGGGCATTCCAGGCATGGCCCCTTGCTTCCATGTGCCTAGTGGGATTCGGCTGCACCACACTGATGAGGCTCACATAGGCCGAAATGTACGTCTGTGGTTTTGCTGTTTTTCTTGTGCGGAGAGGATTTGCCTGACATTTCGGAGCTGGACTGTCTGTGGGTGGGACCAGTCTGATGTGGATATGGAGATTTTCTCTCTGCAATGGCACATGGGAGTGAAAAACATGAGTTGTAGCACCATTGAGAGGCTACCATGCCTTAGAACAAGACACTTTATCTTGTTCGTGCTTGATGTGTGCTCCTCACAACTCTTTTTGTCTCCCTAAGTATAAGGGCATCCCAGGCATGGGCCCTTGCTTCCATGTGCCTAGAGGGATTTGGCTGCACCATGCTGATGAGGCTCACATAGGCTGAAGTGTACATCTGTGGTTTTGCGGTTTCTCTCATGTGGAGAGGATTTGCCTGACATTTTGGAGCTGGACTGTCTGTGGGTGGGACCAGTCTGATGTGGAGATGGAGATTTCCTCTCTGCAATGGCACATGGGAGTGAAAAACGTGAGTTGTAGCACCATTGAGAGGCTACCATGCCTTAGAACAAGACACTTTATCTTGTTTGTGCTTGATGTGTGCTTCTCACAACTTTTTTGTCTCTGCCTAAGTATAAGGGCATCCCAGGCATGGGCCCTTGCTTCCATGTGCTTAGAGGGATTTGGCTGCACCATGCTGATGAGGCTCACATAGGCCGAAATGTACGTCTGTGGTTTTGCTGTTTTTCTCGTGTGGAGAGGATTTGCCTGACATTTCGGAGCTGGACTGTCTGTGGGCGGGACCAGTCTGATGTGGATATGGAGATTTCCTCTCTGCAGTGGCACATGGGAGTGAAAAACGTGAGTTATAGCACCACTGAGAGGCTACCATGCCTTAGAACAAGACACTTTATCTTGTTCGTGCTTGATGTGTGCTCTTCACAACTCTTTTTGTCTCCCTAAGTGTAACGGAAGCTGGTAAGGGACCGCGTCGCCTTCCGCCGTCGTTCCCGGGTCTCTCCTTCTCGACGCCAGATAAGCGCCGTCGGATGCACCAGTTGAAGTATGGACAGTCACTGGAAACAGCCGCAGGATCGCTGGAAGCAGGGAAGCAGGGAAGAGTCCACGTCGCCGCCTGACAGTCCACAAAGTTAGGTCGCAGGAAACTGGCAGCAGGCGGTCGGCGATTCAGGATACTTGGCGCAGATGGGTATCAGAGTGGATACTTTAGACCATAAGCAATACAAGACTCCAGGACTCCTTGTTCACTCCAAAACAGAACTCTCTTTATTGAACCAAAGCACACATATTTATACAGTTTCAAACCACACTAACTTAGAGCACAGTACAGGAGACTTAATTCAATCACAGTTCATCAATAGGACACAGCAAATGGTAGGGCAGAATACAATGGAGTAGTCACAGGGATAATTCAGTCACCACAAAGGGTCCAAGAACCAACAACAAATGATTCAGGGAAACATAATAGGGCAGACATGATTGGATTAATCACACAGCAGGGGGCCACAAGACAGTGCTCAATACAATGACTTGAGTAATTAAGCAAAAGGCTTGGGGGACTACAAAACATATTGAAAGTAAATATGCTCAAACTCAAATGATTAACCCTTTGCAGGTCAGAAGAGTTTGCAGCACCCAAGCCTTGAATTGTTCTTTCCTCTGGTACAGCTGCCTATCCACATAAGGCTAGCCAAAGTCTCTTAGTCCAGGATAAGGGCTTGAGAGATCGTATGCCCAGCCACAAAGGAGTGTCCAATATCCATAATCCTTGGGCCCAGGGGTGAATAAATGCCATGCCCAGACAAGAGCTCCCAGTAACGGGTAGGATCCGTTACATTTCTCCCCCTTTTGGTTCCAAGCCAGCGGGTGCGGTAGTAAACGCTGGCTGGGAGCTGTAGGAGGGCATGGAGGTGGTGAGGCACTTGTCTGGACAGTGCACTAGTCCGAAGGCCTTGGTCCTAGACCAGTTTCTACTGAGGTGCCCCTTGTCCTGGGCCAGTGGTTAAAGTAGTCTTTCTGTTCTGGGCCAGGGGAAAACATGAGCCCTTTGTCTGGGCCAGGTAGGGGGAAACAAGGCCCTGGTCCTGGGCCAGGGAAACAATTGCAAGTCCCTTTGTCCTTAATCCTGGGCCAGAGGGTGAAGCAGTCTTTTTGACCTGGGCCAGGGGAAAACATGAGCCCTTTGTCTGGGCCCGGTAGCGGTGTACAGGGCCCTTGTCCTGGGCCAGTGAAGAAAATGCCAGTTCCTGTGTCCTTAAACCTGGGCCAGGGGAACTGATGCCTGTTTGTCCTGACAAACATCAAAACAGGTGGCCTCTCCTGGGCCCTTCTCCAGGCAGTGCTGAAGTCAAATCCTTCTGGGTCTGGGGCCAGTGGCTCAGGGTCAAGAGCCAGTCTATAAGGGGGATCTTCCTGGGGCAATTGTGTCTCTGGCTTCTGTGCATCAGAGTGTGGGGAGAGAGGCATATCTCCCCCTTTTAGTTGGGCCACTGCCCCAGAGGAACAGGAGAGGATGTTTGTCCCACTCTCCTGGGCTGGGGCAACATTCTGGGACACATTCCCACCCCTCAGGCAGAGCTCAGGAAATTCAGGGGCCCCAGCAACATCCCTGATGAGGACGGTGGTCCCACTCACCAGATCAGGGCCCAAAGGGGAATTGTTGGGGAGCGCCTTCTTGGGGCTTCTGGTGAGCTTGCTCCCACTCACCAGTGTCAGGGCAAAACAAGGGGTGGTGTGCTCACTCCTACACACCACAGCAGGGGGTTCACAGGACCCGGTGAATTTGCTCCCCTCCACCAAGCCAGGGGTCACAGGGAAAGGGAACACAATCGTTGGGCTGGGGATGAGGACTGTTGATCCACTAATCCCAGCCAAGGTTTCACATGACCTGGTGCGCTCGCTCCCACGCACCAAGCCAGGGGTTACAGGGGGACTGGAGAGCTCGCTCCTACTCTCCAGTATGAGGAACTTGGGGCAACATCCAGGGTTTCCAGGGGCAGTAGCAGCACTGCAGAGTGGCAGCCTGCTGTACCCCTCTTCTTCTTGGCCCCTCACATCAGGGCCATCTCTTGTCTTCTGGAGGAGGGCAGTCTCAATCCTCCTCGCAATCTTAGTCACATACCTGGAGAAGACACTCTTCCCCTTCTCCAGGGCAATAGCAACAGGGGACGGACTGGGGCTGCTGGTGGGGACCTGCATCTCCTTCACCACAGCAGGGGTTTCCCAGACCCTGGTGAGCTCGCTCCCACTCACCAGGTCAGGGTTTACAGGGGGGCTGATGGGGCACTCTTCTCCACCCATCAGTTCACACAACATATCCTCAGGAGGGCCAGCAGCACTGCTCTCTTCCAGTCCGCTGGGGTCCTCCTCTTGTAGGCCATCACTTTCCAGGGCCTTCTCTGCCTTGAGGGAGACCGCAGTCCCATCCCTCAAGGCGGCATCCTCTGTGGCCCTGGAGAGCACATACCGCTCCACTTCCAGGGCGTTTTCCAACCCCACAGGGGGCATCATCTTGGGGCTGCTGGTGAGCTCTTCCACACTCACCACAGCAGGGGGGTCATAGGGACTGATGGGCTCTCTCCCACCCATCAGTTGGGACATACAATCGCTACTGGTGGGGACCTGCATCTCATCCACCGCAGCTGGGAAAACAGGGGAAGGGGCAATATGCCTATCAGGGGAGATGTCCGTCCCATCCCCTGATGCAGAGGCATTCTCTTCACTGAGGGGGAATGAATTCCCACCCCTCAGCTCAGGCAACAAACGGTCCAGGGGCAAAGGGGTATCAGGCAGGGCAACAGGGGCACTGGTGAGGAACGCATTCCCACTCACCAGTGTGGAGTGAACAGGGGCAGCTCCATCTAAGTCCTCAGCTCCACTGAAGTCCTCCTCAGATGAGTAACCCCCCCAGTCTTTTTCCTCTCTTTGTATCCCCTGGGCTTCCTCTATCCAGCCCATGTACATTAGCTCCAAGTTCCATTCCTGCTCGACTAAACGGTCTAGGTTCCCCTCCAGGTCTGGAGGAAAGTAACTTCCAAACATGGCCTTTCTTTTCTCCCAAATCTCCCAGTAGCGGCTGTACTTCCTCTGGCCGAAAGTAGCATCCTCCTGAAAGGCCATCCATACCAGTTGTTGGAGTTTCAGGCGCAAGTTGAATGGGAAAAAGTTGACCATAACTCCTGTATACTCCTTGTGAAGGCACTTGATCATTTCCCAGTATCCGTCCTGGACTCGGAGCTCCTCTGTGATGCAGGTGGTGACCTCCCGGTAAAACTCCTTGGCTAAATCACCTAGGAAGGTCTCCCATTGACATCCGATGTAGTGGTACCGCATGTCATACACTCCTATGGCCTCCGGTAGCTGCACTTTCGCCGCCATCTCTTAGCTGGTACACCCGATAAAAGAAGGAGAAATCCCACCGCTGCCACCAATGTAACGGAAGCTGAGAAGGGACCGCGTCGCCTTCCGCCGTCGTTCCCGGGTCTCTCCTTCTCGACGCCAGATAAGCGCCGTCGGATGCACCAGTTGAAGTATGGACAGTCACTGGAAACAGCCGCAGGATCGCTGGAAGCAGGGAAGCAGGGAAGAGTCCACGTCGCCGCCTGACAGTCCACAAAGTTAGGTCGCAGGAAACTGGCAGCAGGCGGTCGGCGATTCAGGATACTTGGCGCAGATGGGTATCAGAGTGGATACTTTAGACCATAAGCAATACAAGACTCCAGGACTCCTTGTTCACTCCAAAACAGAACTCTCTTTATTGAACCAAAGCACACATATTTATACAGTTTCAAACCACACTAACTTAGAGCACAGTACAGGAGACTTAATTCAATCACAGTTCATCAATAGGACACAGCAAATGGTAGGGCAGAATACAATGGAGTAGTCACAGGGATAATTCAGTCACCACAAAGGGTCCAAGAACCAACAACAAATGATTCAGGGAAACATAATAGGGCAGACATGATTGGATTAATCACACAGCAGGGGGCCACAAGACAGTGCTCAATACAATTACTTGAGTAATTAAGCAAAAGGCTTGGGGGACTACAAAACATATTGAAAGTAAATATGCTCAAACTCAAATGATTAACCCTTTGCAGGTCAGAAGAGTTTGCAGCACCCAAGCCTTGAATTGTTCTTTCCTCTGGTACAGCTGCCTATCCACATAAGGCTAGCCAAAGTCTCTTAGTCCAGGATAAGGGCTTGAGAGATCGTATGCCCAGCCACAAAGGAGTGTCCAATATCCATAATCCTTGGGCCCAGGGGTGAATAAATGCCATGCCCAGACAAGAGCTCCCAGTAACGGGTAGGATCCGTTACACTAAGTATAAGGGCATCCCAGGCATGGGCCCTTGCTTCCATGTGCCTAGAGGGATTTCGCTGCACCATGCTGATGAGGCTCACATAGGCTGAAGTGTACATCTGTGGTTTTGCGGTTTCTCTCATGTGGAGAGGATTTGCCTGACATTTTGGAGCTGGACTGTCTGTGGGTGGGACCAGTCTGATGTGGATATGGAGATTTCCTCTCTGCAGTGGCACATGGGAGTGAAAAACGTGACTTGTAGCACCATTGAGAGGCTACCATGCCTTAGAACAAGACACTTTATTTTGTTCGGGCTTGATGTGTGCTCCTTAAAACTCTTTTTGTCTTACAAAGAGAACCATCTCTCCCTATCTGCTCCAGGTCCTGTAGCTGGCGAATGGTGGATCCTGCTAGTCGGTGGACAGAAGTTATGAGTGTGTTCCAGATTCTCATGGGGCTCTGTGGCAGAGACTTGGCTTCCCTGGGTTGATATCGCTACTGCTTGTGCCTACCTGGCTTTCAGGCTGATTTGTGACCAAGTGCTGCTCTCCTGGGGACCCCTCCCCCAAGGTTCTCTGTGATGCCCCCTCCCCTTCCGCGGATCTCTGATAGGTGGTGGTTCGCTTGTCATTGGGCCCTTCTGCGGACGGATCGGCGCTGAAGGCAGCTGCTCTCCCCTGGGCTTAGACCGTGGAGTAGACCTTGTGGGATTCGGCCTGGTGGTAGCAGAGTTGGTCGGGTAATTCGGCCTTCCTTGATTTTCTGGGAGAACTGCCAGTGTCTAGGGGTTACTCTTTCATCCTTATGGTGGTCGATAGATTTTCTAAGATGGCTCACTTTGTGCCCCTTCCTGGTCTACCCTCGGCCCAGGAGCTGGCTGTTGTCTTTGCAAGAGAAGTGTTCCGGTTGCACTGGGTACCTAGAGTACTGGTGTCAGACAGTGGGAGCCAATTTTTGTCCAGGTTTTGGAGAGCATTCTGTAACCAGATGGGCATACAACTGTCTTTTTCCTCTGCCTACCCAGACCAATGGAGCCGCTGAGCGTGCCAATCAGGGATTGGAACAATTCTTATGCTGTTTCGTGTCCGATCATCATGATAATTGGGCCAACCTGTTGCCATGGGCAGAGTTCGCCAGGAACTGTGCGGTTAATTCATCATCCGGGAGCTCCCTGTTTCTCATCAACTACGGGTTTCAGCCATGCTTGCTCCCGGAGTCATCCCAGACGCAGCAGATTCCAGCTCTGGATGAGCATATCGAGCAACTCCGCTCCACTTGGGCACAGGTTCAGAGGGCCCTCAGTAATTCATTCCAGCGTTATCAGCGACACGCTAATCGAAGGCGGCTGCCAGCGGTCTCCTTCCAGGTTAGGGACAGGGTATAGCTTTCCTCCAGAAACCTCAATTTGCAAGTTCCATGTAATAAGTTGGCTCCCCGGTTTATTGGTCCCTTCAAGGTGATCTGCAAAATTAACCCTGTTTCGTATGCTCTGGACCTCCCAGCATCCATGCGGATTCACAATGTGTTCCACGTATCTCTTCTGAAACCCCTGGTATGCAACCATTACACTACCACTCCTGCGGTCCCCGGTCCTGTGAAAGTTCAGGGTCAGGAGGAGTACGAAGTTCAAAGCATCATTGATTCACGTAGATTCAGAGGAAAATTGCAATATCTGGTCCATTGGAAGGGCTATGGCCCTGAGGAGAGTTCCTGGGTTGATCAGAGTGATCTTCATGCTCCTAGATTGCTGCGCAGTTTTCATTCCAAATATCTGCAGAAACCAGGTCCCTCTTCTAGGAGAGGGGGTCTTTGAGAGGGGGGTACTGTCACGGTACCCGTGCTATTTGGTTTCCACTCCTTCTTACGCTATTGGCTGCACTGTTTTTGTCCCGCCCAGCATTTGTCCTTAAATTATGGGTTCTGGCACTTCTCCAGCGTCCTTTTGTGGTGTTTCAGTATCAGAGCTGGTTCCTGTTATTCGTGCGATCTCAGTGTACCGACCCGGCCTGCCTGACGTCTCTGCATCTTGTTCCTGCTTGTGTACCGACCCGGACTGTTTGACTATTCTGCATTACGTTCCTGCCTGTATACCGACCTGGATTGGCTGACGTTCCTGCTTTGTGTACCGACCCGGCCTGGCTGACGTTCTTGCTCTGTGTACCAACTCGGATTGGCTGACGTTCCTGCTCTGTGTACCAACCCTGCCCGGCTGACGTTCCTGCTTGGTGTACCGACTCGGATTGGCTGACATTCCTGCTCTGTGTGTGTGGATCCAGCCCAGCTGGACTACTGTGGTTGCGCTCCTCTCCTGCACGCCTTATCCGGTCTCCAGTGGGGGTGGTGTCAGGATCCTCGCTGTCTCCGGACAGTTCACTGCAGTCTGGTCTCCGTTGCCTCAGTGTCTCCCAGGCGACATTTCTGTGTGTCCTCACTCCCATGCAGTCCTGATTGGGTGCCTCTCAGGGCAAGCTGCTCAGTCTCCATTACTGCTACGGCAGTGTCCAAGTTGCTCAGACTCCGTTACTGCTACGGCAGTCACAAGTTGCTCAGTCTCCTTTACTGCTACGGCAGTGCCCAAGTTGCTCAATCTCCGTTACTGCTACGGCAGTGTCCAAGTTGCTCAGTCTCCGGTACTGCTACGGCAGTCACAAGTTGCTCAGTCTCCGTTACTGCTACGGCAGTCCTCAAGTTGATCTGGTCTCCATTACTTTTGGGCGTTACTCGATTTTGTGCTCTCTCCTTTTGATTAAGCTTCTTAAAGGGCCTTGCACTATTAGGGCCTGTCAGTACGCGCGGCCTAATAGTAACCCATTCAGTGCTGTCCTACTGAGAATCATACAAGAACTGCCTGACCTGTGTCAATATATTAAACTCTGGATTACCTGCATATACTGGACCCGTGTGGGCTTACCTCTTTATAACCTGTCTTGTGTCTGTACTATATTGTATATATATTACAGGACCTGTGAGGGTTATTGTTATTATCATTATTCAATAAAATTGTGTTTTATCCAAACCTACTGTATCTGTGTGTCAAACAAACCGTTACACCCGATGGGGCTAGTTACTGGATCGGATCCTGTTCCTGTTTTGTTTCCTTTTTCAGCTGTGTCTGGTGGACTGGCTTCCTTCGGGCCCCTCTTCATGGAGGTGTTTCCAGTGCAGGGGCGTGGCCTAGCGAGTGCCTGGGTGCTCCTTGATGCTGTCGGTGGGGACACGGTCATCGTGTCAATTCCGTTTTTTCCTGTTGGATGGTGCTGGTGCGGCTCTTCTGTTCTGCTGCACGTGGGATATACGCTGCAGGTGGTGCTGTGGACCCTGGTGCTGCATGCACTGGGCATGGCGGTCCTGTTTCATCTTGCTTCTGTTCCTGTTGGTTCCCTTGTTCTGCTGTTTCTGTGGCTACAGTCCCTGTATGGTGAGTATATGATGGGTTATGGGCTGCACGTGGTGTGACTGATGTAATTTCATGTGGTTTGGTTCCAGAGGGGGCTGTGTCAAGGTGTTAATGTGTTATGGGTCTGGATGCCTGGGGGTGTGTAACTGGATATCTGTGTTTGGATGGTGAGTGTGAGGGTGGATATTGTTGGTGGTTGGTTTTGTGGCCGGTACGTGGCCCGAGTGTGTGTGTGAGGCTGACTGTATATGTTAGGTGCATTTGCACATAGCGGCTGGCACGGTGCCCGTGTATCTATAGCTGGTTGAAGCAGGTGTCAGCAGTTGGAATGGGTGATTTGTATGTGGTTGGGAGTATGCATGTGGGTTTCCGCAGAGGTCGGTTGACGGTGTGTGGGGTCGGCTCTTGTGTGCGGATGGTTGGTGCCTGTGTATCTGAAAAGTTCTAGCTCTGGTTTGAGTTATCTGTGGGGTATGTGGGTATCTGTTGGTGTTTTCTGTCGATAGGTGGGTGTTGGTGGATGTATGTGTATCTATGTATGTTTGTATTTCTATATGTATATCGGTGTCATATGCGCATATACATATGTTTGTGGGATGGATATTTTGGTGTGCAAGGTTAGAGGCGTATTTCTTGGTTGGGTTTTCCTGCATGACTATTCTGCTGTTTTTATCTTATCGCTTGGCTGTACATGTCTGCCTGTTGATAGGGATGTTTGCGGGTTCTTGGTTCCCCATTGTGGCCATGGCTGTCCCTTGGGGGGGAGGTCCTGGGTCTCAATCCCCACCCCCCAACTTCAGAACATGTCAGTACTTGGACTGTGCAATTGTTTCTGGGACAATTGTGGGTTCTGCTGGTGGCTTGAGCCAGCTGAATGTCTGTTTGGGTGTGTTTGCATGGATGGTCTTTGGTGGTTTGTCTGGTGGTAGTTGGTGTTGTGGGTTTGTGGGCTGGCTGGTTCTTGGGGGGTACCCCTGTTGGGCTGTGTGCATTGCTTGTAGTGTGGTGCATGTTAGTGGGGGTACAGGCCATAGCTTTAGTGGTGTGGAGCCCGGCTGCTCACGGCAGTGACAGTCGGGCTTGGTGGCAGGGGGCCCAACTAGTCAAGTTATTGACAGTCGGGCCTTGTGGCGGATAGTCCTTGCATGGTTTGCAGAAGCTGATAACTGATGTGGTAAAGTTAGGGGATTTATCCTTAGGCGGAAGCCCTTTGGGAGTTTTGCCCAGGACTTAGGTTGCGGGAGTTGACGTTACCCATTGAAGCTAAAGTGGATGGCCAGTGGGGCAATTTCCTGGTGAGTCAGCTGTAAGTGCTGAATAATAGTGGAATCAGCTGTAGATGCTGGATAATGGTGGAGTCAGCTATAAGTGCTGAAGAATGGTGGAGTCAGCTGTATGTAATAGGGAGGAGTTTAGGGAAAGGGCTTAAGTAGGTTTGGTACAGGAAGTGGATTGCTGTCTGGGGGAAGAAAGGACAAAGAGAAGCATCCCCCTCCCTCCCTCCCTTGTGTGGTGTGTTTTGAGAGTCTGGTGAGCAGATAGTCCTTGCATGGTTTGCTGAAATTAATAACTGATGTGGTAAAGGTAGGGGATTTATCCTCAGGCAGAAGCCCTTTGGGAGTTTTGACCCAAACTTAGGTTGCGGGAGTTAACGTTACCCATCTATATATATAAAAGAAGACTTTGTGCCTGCCAAAACACACCCAGGGGTGGTATTAAGGAGGAGTTACTGTTCCCATTGGGTGATTCAATCATGCAGGGAGTTGGCCCGCCCCCACTATGCAGCCCACCCACCACTATCAAAGTCAGAAAAAAACAATATGGCCGCCACTTGCTCCTACACCACAGACAAACACACATGCCCCACTCACACAGCACCACACACACACACATGCCCCACTCACACACATGCCCCACTCACACACACATGTCCCACTCACACACACAGCACCACATACACACACAAAGCCAGAAATACATATGGCTGACACACACACACAGTCACTCACCCTGACTCCCAGAGGCCTCAGCAGGACCTGTACTGCAGCACCAGAGGAACAAAATTGCACTCAAAGGGTTAAGGTAGGTCCTCATTGCTCAATTATTTCTTCACTGTCATCATTTGCCATGCAAGACACAGGACAGACAGCCATCAGATTCACACTTAACCCACTGACTGCCACAGGGTTGTGTATCAAGTTTTACCCCTCAGGGAGTGTGTTCAAACCCCTCACACTGTAAACTTGCATTTCCCTCCCACTTCTCCTCCTTCCCCAGCCTATTACTAACACTTTTCCATATTTATGTTAAGCCCCGCCCCCACTCGCGATTAAGCCCCGCCCCCTTTTAACCCAGATTGCCCCATTGCTCTCTCCACATCAGCACCACATGAGGGACTCCACAAGTAAAAATTCCCAGGTATAACACATACATGCCTCACTCACACAGCACCAAACACCCATACACACACAAAGCCAGAAAGAAAGATGGCTGACACACAGTCACTCACCTTGACTCCCAGTGGCCTCAGCAGGACCTGTAGTAAAGCCACTGAATGGTGCTGCATCAGCAGGGGAACAAAATGGGACTCAAAGGGTTAAGGTAGGCCCTCATTGCTGAATTACTTCTTCACTGTCACCATTTGCCATGCAAGACACAGGACAGACAGCCATCAGATTCACACTTAACCCACTGACTGCCACAGGGTTCTGTATCAAGTTTTACCCCTCATGGAGTGTGTTCAAACCCCTCACACTGTAAACTTGCATTTCCCTCCCACTTCTCCTCCTTCCCCAGCCTATTACTAACACTTTTTCACATTTATGTTAAGCCCCGCCCCTACTCGCGATTAAGCCCCACCCACTTTTAACCCAGCTTGCCCCATTTGTCTCTCCACATCAGTCCCCTCTAGGGACTCCACAAGTCAGTGTTCCCAGGTATGAACACACTTCCCACTGCTATTTAACTCTGACATGCCTCTCTATACCTTAACCCTTTGAGTGCCAGAGGGGTACACAACTCATGAGCACATGTGTTTCTGCTCATATATGTTGCGTGTCTGTGTGTGTACATCTCTGTTACATATGTGTGTCCATATGTGCATCTCCAGTGTGTCTGTGTGTACATGTCTTTTGCATGTTTCTGCCGCTCACTGTGTGTATGTGCATACCTCCCAACATTTCACAGGGCCAAAGAGGGACACGTTAGTTTTAGGTAATATTATTGGGGGTGTGGCTGGTGGGCGGGGCATTAGTAAGAATTTTTAGGTTATTTCATGACCTATTACTGGCTATTTATGTAACTGAATAAATGATTTAGTTCAAGACCAAAGTATTTTATTTGCACTGACTAATGTATAAACACATATACTGAAGTTTATTGCTTTATTGCTGTAGAGCAAAGTAATACACACCACACAGTCAGGGCTGGTGCAAGGATTTTTGCCACCCTAGGCAAAACCTAATTTTGCCGCCCATTTCGCTCCGCCCTTGTGTCCCACCCCTTTATACCCTGCCTACTTATACCCAACCTCTTTTCATGATTGTCCTCTCTCTGCCCCCTGAGCCACTCTGCCCCTGTTCTGGAGATGCCTGTAAGAGATGCCCCCCACCAGCTCCAACTTGCCCCTTATCAGCTTCACTTTGGCCCACCAGCTCCACTTTGCCCCTATCAACTCCAACTTGCCCCCATCAGCTCCAACGTGCCCCCACCAGCTCCATTTTGCCCCCTCAGCTTCACTTTACCCCCTCAGCTCCAACTTACCCCCATCAGCTCCACTTTGCCCCCCATCCGCTCCAACTTGCCCCCATCCGCTCCAACTTGCCCCCACCAGCTCCACTATGCCCTCTCAGCTCCAACTTTCCACTATCAGCTCCACTATGCCCCCAGCGGCTCCAACTTGCCCCCATCCGCTCCAACTTGCCCCCCCATCCGCTCCAACTTGCCCCACCAGCTCCACTTTGCCCCCCCTCAGCTCCACTTGCCCCCCCTCAGCTCCAACTTGCCCCCCCTCAGCTCCACTTTGACCCTCATCAGCTCCACTTTGACCCTCATCAGCTCCAACTTGCCCCCACCAGCTCCACTATGCCCCCTCAACTCCAGCTTTCCCCTAACAGCTCCAACTTGCCCCCATCATCTCCACTTTGCCCCACATCTGCTCCAACTTGCCCCCTCAGCTCCACTATGCCCCCTCAGCTCCAACTTGCCCCCCATCACATATCTGTATCTCCCGCGCAGTCTTCTCTTCAGTAATGCAGAGCGCGGCTGGAGATCATGACTCCCAGCGCGCTCTGCATTACTAAAGATCCGACCAGATGAGGGAGCGCTGTAGCAACACAGGCCTGACTGTGTTGTGGTTCCTGGCGTGGTGTGTGGGCGCAGCTCTTCTCCGCTGCATGCCCGCGCCCCCAGTACGTGTGCGCCCTAGGCCGGCGCCTACCTCGCCTATAGGTGGAGCCGGCCCTGCACACAGTCTGACCTCCTAAAAAGAGGGACAACAGGGTGGGAAAGAGGGACAGAGGGATTTGGCCCTCAAAGAGGGACTGTCCCTCCTAAAGAGGGACACTTGGGATGTATGGTATGTGTCTGCCTGTATGCTGCATATGTCTGTGTTTATCAGTGTGTCTGCATTTCAAACACGTGCGCCCAATGGTCATAACATGACGGGCAACGCCGTCCCATGTTGCTAGTTGAAGCTAAAGTGGATGGCCAATGGGGTAATTTCCTGGTGAGTCAGCTGTAAGTGCTGAATAATGGTGGGATCAGCTGTAGGTGTTGAAGAATGGTGGAGTCAGCTGTAAGTGCTGACTAACATTGGGATATTAGCATGAGCCCGGACAATTTGGCCATGCTTGGTTTCAAGGAAGACAGATTGGCAAGGACTGTCAGTTAAGGAATTATCATTAATTAATGATTAATTGTTATGGTTTTGAATAAGTACAATAATAATTAAGTGAGTAAATAAATAAAGCTGTGGTCTGTTATCCCCAAATAATAGATGTGTCTGTGTTTTTATTTGATGGATCATACCCTCTCCTCATGACAGAGGATTGTCCGTTTGCTGTGACCTGTGCGGTAAAGAGACCAGATTCCACATCTGTGGGGAGGTGGCTTACACTAGGTAAAAGGGACGAGAGGGGGATACTTGATATCACTGGAGAAGTTATCTCCAGTTTATCACCTCTTTACCACCGCTTAGTGCATCTCCCCCTTAAGGGCCTTTAGAATTTTGTGGCCATGGTCAGATTAGTTAGAATTAGGAGTTGTTAGTTCTACTTTAAATAGGAAGTGGGACCAGTGTGCTGTGCCGTTGTGTAAGTGCTGTTTGTGTGGTTTTGCGGGTTTTTGAGCATGTAGACGAGATAAGGACATGTTCTCCTAGCAGACCTCTCTCTCTCGCACACACCCACGTTATCTGTTCCTCTCCGCTGTGTAAATAAGCACCTGCTTGCCCTTGTTTTCTTACAATACTTAGAATAGAAAGAAAAAAAATGATTATTCTGGATTGTCATAAACACGGCAAATGGAGAAAAACAAAATAACCTTGAACGTTTTTCAGTGAAACCTTAGAAACTGAGGCATGGATATAGATATATATATATATATATATATATATATATATATATATATATATATATATATATATATATATATATATATATATATATATATACACTCCTCTATATGCTGTGGATGTGTGCCCTGTAATGGACATATATAATAATCCTTAGTAAATCTAAGTGAAATAAGTGAGAATTTCATCCCACAAACTGGCCAATCCGTGTGTAAGCTTACCAACCACACCAAGGTATCTCACTGTATGGTAAGTCCTACTCTAATACACCTACAAATACCATACCTCCCAACATTTCAAATGGCCAAAGAGGGACACTTGTGTTTTAGGTGGTGTTTATGGGGGTGTGGCTGGTGGGTGGGGCTTTACCAAGAATTTTTAGGATATTTCATGAGCTATTGGCTCCTCTTTGTTTAACCGAATAAATTATTTAGAGCAATACCAAAGTATTTTATTTACACAGATTAAATTATAAACACATATATTGAACATTAACTACACATTTATGTGAGTTTTATTGTTGTGGAGCAATGTGATACACACTACTCATTCTGATCTCCTGAAAAGAGGGACAAAGGGGTAGAAAAGAGGGACAGAGGGATTTGGGTCTCAAAGAGGGACAGTTGGGAGGTATGAAATACTATCTAAATTAAAAATACCTGAAGAAAGATGTTATTTTGAAACGCGTCGGAGGGGACCTTTTAAATAATATTTTGAAGTTTTTATTATTATTTGTGGGTCCCATTGTAGTGCAATTAAAACCAGCAGACATAAAATAAAATAAAAAGGTGTAGATGAAAGACTTACCTGGTGCAGCGCTCATGTGGACCTGCATTAATGAAGTGATTACATAGAGCTTTTTGGCCTGTTCCAGTGTGTATACCCCTGTCTGTTTGGTATAAACCATTACTCACATGACTTGTGAGGAAGGATATAAATGGAACACGGTTCTCTATGTAATCACTTCATTAATGTAGGCCCACATGGTAAGTAGGTAAATTAAAGCGGAATTTTCAGATAATAACAAGTTGCCATACATTCATTAAATTCATGGTGACTATCTCGAAAATGTATGTCTTACCAAAAAAAATAAGTGTCTAAAGGAATCCGTCCTGTTTGGAGACCGGAACTGAGGCTAGAGTGCAGACATCTTGTGTGTGCTCCTGCGCCGTCAGTCCCGGTCTCCATAGAGTAGACTGCTTTGCACCATATGGTCACCGGAAGGGACTGACAGCGCAGACGCACAGACCACACTGACCTGCCCGTCAGTCCCGAAACGGGACAGATTCCTTTAGACATATTTTTTATGGTAAGACATCTATTTTCAAGCTAGTCGCCACCATTTAATGAATGTATGGCGATTGGCTATTATCTGAAAGTTCCACTTTAAAAAAACAAAACAAAAAAACAGTTTCCTAATACGACTTTAATAAGTAATCCTATGGTAAAAATGTGTTAATAGTTGAATGTTCCTCTTTAAATCCCATGTTTTCTGAAGCCAAAAAGCTAGTCTTACATATGCTCGCCATCCTTGCCTTTTGTAAGGCTCCCATTTATTATCCATGATTACCTGTAATTGGGCTGAGATAAAACCTGTGGGCACTAATCTCCATCAATGAACTGACTTTAGCTCTTATCTCTCAATACAAACAGCACAGACGACAAGAAATAGGCGCTCTCCGCACAGGACAGTTTACACATGCATTAACCCCTTAACAACCCTTGATGGTCATAGCACGTCATGGGTAGATCCGGGCTCCCCCCGCGGCTGCACGCTGATCAGAGAGTCTGGAATCTGAATTAAAAGAAAAATGCTCCGTGGCCCTTTAGTGACCACAACGCACCACGCAGCTGGTCGTTAAGGGGTTAAAAAGCATGGTTATTATTATATTTGAAAATGGAACATGAATAATTAATTTTTGCATATGCTCATTGTAAGTGTTATTTAAAGTTACCGTATATCAACCTATTTCAGTTTTTTATTTTTGGTTAGTCTTCCTTTAACCCTTTGAGTGCCAGAGGTGTACGGAACGCATTGCAAAGCAATGCGTTACACACCCCTCTGGCACTCAAAGGGTTAATAAGAAGAACTCAGATCAGTTCTGTTTCACACCAAGCCAGCGGCAGGTTGGGAATAATGCGAGCTGTCTCCCCTCAAGATTTGGACTACCAAAGTCTGCCATCTCTTGTTATATGTATTTTCTCTTGCTAATTAAATTTGAATGACAAAGGGGCATGCAAAGCAATTGTTGTGCACCTCAGTGGCATTCAAAGGGTTAACGGTCCCCTAAACTGGATGTAATATGCGTAGAATGACTGACACGATGAACAGTAACGGACACAAGACAAACAAGTGTGAAGTATGGATAAGCTTTGTCGGCTGGTGTGGCTTTGCCTGTCATGATCCCCCTACCCCTCCTCCACCTCTCTTCCCACCCACACCCCATTTTAATCTATTCTTTCTTTTTTCCTCCTCTCACCCTCTGCGTTGGACAAATCTATCTAAAACCAAGATATTATAAAAAAAAGTTAAGATGGGGTCAATGCATTGCGCACCACTATGTGGACCCCATATTACACGTCAAACCATATCAAGTGCTGAGCAGAGAAGGAATCCTTAGGACCCCCTGGTAATGTAACACCCAGTGAGGTGGGAGGGGACAATGGTATTTATTGATTCCGACCAGATCAGGGTAGAGAGCAAAGCATTGGAAGCAAATCAATGACTTGGAGATGTCCCTTGCATTCAGACAGTTAAAGTTCCATCTTACGTACTCCCTAGAGCAGCCTTATGTTTATCCAAGTCATTCGCACATTTCCTATGAGACAATACCACTTCTGCTGGGCGGCCATTGCATGTATCTACTACCCTTTCTATTAAGTTGTTCTTATATGTATTGAAACTAGGGTACTGGAGAAATTCTGGGGGCAAATAACTGCATTATAGGGCACAAACGAACATCCATTAAAATTGGGCTTTTAATTTAACCCCTTACCAACTACTAACTCCTTACCTCTGAGTCTTGTACCTGCTATAAAAATATATTTAAACTATGTAATTGAGGATACTAAGAACCAGTTTAATATAGACTATCCACCCCCCACCCAGACTCTGACCATTGCCTGGGGGAGGATAATTGGCTGTAGGGTGTATTTTAGATTTGGTTGTCTTAGGACATGTTTGATATATCTGAATGTATACATTATGGTAGCCATATCACCGTTCCACAACAGCAACTTGTGGAAAATATGTTCATTTTGAGCAGTGCAAAACTGCGGTGTGCTCTTTATCACGTAGCACTTACCATGATAATACGGAGATCTCATTAGTCATTTTGAATTATTATCAAACTATCTTGAGATACCACAGAGCTTACAATTGAAATTGAGCTATACTGACAATACCACAGAGTTACAGCTGAAATGGAGCTACACCAGCAATAGAGAGTTACAACTGATATATAGGTACATAGTGATACCACAATGCTTACAACAGAAATTGAGTTACACTGAGTGATACACAGAGCTTAAAATGGAGCTACATTAGTGATACAACAGAGCTTACAGCTGATATGGAAATACATTAGTGATACCACCGAGCTTACAACTGAAATGGAAATACACTAGTGATACCACCGAGCTTACAACTGATATGGAAATACACTAGTGATACAATAGAGCTTACAACTGATATGGAAATACACTAGTGATACCACCGAGCTTACAACTGATATGGAAATACACTAGTGACACCACAGAGCTTACAACTGATATGGAAATACACTAGTGATACCACCGAGCTTATAACTGATATGGAAATACACTAGTGATACCACCGAGCTTACAACTGATATGGAAAAACACTAGTGATACCACCGAGCTTATAACTGATATGGAAATACACTAGTGATACCACCGAGCTTACAACTGATATGGAAAAACACTAGTGATACCACCGAGCTTATAACTGATATGGAAATACACTAGTGATACCACCGAGCTTACAACTGATATGGAAATACAATAGTGATACCACCGAGCTTATAACTGATATGGAAATACACTAGTGATACCACCGAGCTTACAACTGATATGGAAAAACACTAGTGATACCACAGAGCTTACAACTGATATGGAAATACACTAGTGATACCACCGAGCTTACAACTGATATGGAAATACACTAGTGATACCACCGAGCTTATAACTGATATGGAAATACACTAGTGATACCACCGAGCTTACAACTGATAAGGAAATACACTAGTGATACCACAGAGCTTATAACTGATATGGAAATACACTAGTGATACCACCAAGCTTACAACTGATATGGAAATACACTAGTGATACCACAGAGCTTATAACTGATATGGAAATGCACTAGTGATACCACAGAGCTTACAACTGATATGGAAATACACTAGTGACACCACAGAGCTTATAACTGATATGGAAATACACTAGTGATACCAAAGAGCTTACAACTGATATGGAAATACACTAGTGACACCACAGAGCTTATAACTGATATGGAAATACACTAGTGATACCACAGAGCTTACAACTGATATGGAAATGCACTAGTGATACCACAGAGCTTACAACTGATATGGAAATACACTAGTGATACCACAGAGCTTACAACTGATATGGAAATGCACTAGTGATACCACAGAGCTTATAACTGATATGGAAATGCACTAGTGATACCACCGAGCTTACAACTGATATGGAAATACACTAGTGATACCACAGAGCTTACAACTGATATGGAAATACACTAGTGATACCACAGAGCTTATAACTGATATGGAAATACACTGGTGATACCACAGAGCTTATAACTGATATGGAAATACACATGTGATACCACAGAGCTTATAACTGATATGGAAATACACATGTGATACCACAGAGCTTATAACTGATATGGAGGTACACTAGTGATACCACAAAGCTTATAACTGATATGGAAATACACTAATGATACCACAAAGCTTACAACTGATATGGAAATACACATGTGATACCACTGAGCTTATAACTGATATGGAAATACACTAGTGATACCACAGAGCTTATAACTGATATGGAGGTACACTAGTGATACCACAAAGCTTATAACTGATATGGAAATACACTAATGATACCACAAAGCTTACAACTGATATGGAAATACACATGTGATACCACTGAGCTTATAACTGATATGGAAATACACTAGTGATACCACAGAGCTTATAACTGATATGGAAATACACTAGTGATACCACAGAGCTTACAACTGATATGGAAATACACATGTGATACCACTGAGCTTACAACTGATCTGGAAATACACTGGTGATACCACAGAGCTTATAACTGATATGGAAATACACTAGTGATACCACAGAGCTTATAACTGATATGGAAATACACTAGTGATACACCAGAGCTCATAACTGATATGAAAATATACTAGTAAACACTGAGCATACTATTGATTTATAGTTACACTAGTGATACACCAAAGCTTACAGTTGAAACGGAGCTACACTAGTGATACCACATAACTTACAATTGAAATGGATCTACATTACTGATACTAGTGTAGCTGCATTTCAGTTATAAGCACTGTGGTATCACTAGTGTAGATCCATTTCAGTTATAAGCACTGTGGTATCACTAGTATAGATCCATTTCAGTTGTAAGCTCTGTGGTATCACTAGTGTAGCTGCATTTCAGTTATAAGCTCTGTGGTATCACTAGTATAGATCCATTTCAGATGTAAGCACTGTGGTATCACTAGTGTAGATCCATTTCAGTTGTAAGCTCTGTGGTATCACTAGTATAGATCCATTTCAGATGTAAGCACTCTGGTATCACTAGTGTAGCTGCATTTCAGTTATAAGCTCTGTGGTATCACTAGTGTAGCTCCATTTCAGTTGTAAGCTCTGTGGTATCACTAGTGTAGATCCATTTCAGTTATAAGCTCTGTGGTATCACTAGTGTAGCTCCATTTCAGATGTAAGCACTGTGGTATCACTAGTGTAGCTGCATTTCAGTTATAAGCTCTGTGGTATCACTAGTGTAGCTCCATTTCAGTTGTAAGCTCTGTGGTATCACTAGTGTAGCTCCATTTCAATTGTAAGCTCTGTGATATCTCTAGTGTAGATCCATTTCAATTGTAAGCTCTGTGGTATCACTAGTGTAGATCCATTTCAGTTATAAGCTCTGTGGTATCACTAGTGTAGATCCATTTCAGTTGTAAGCTCTGTGGTATCACTAGTGTAGATCCATTTCAGTTATAAGCTCTGTGGTATCACTAGTGTAGCTTCATTTCAATTGTAAGCTCTGTGTTATTGCTAATGTAGCTCTATTTCAGTTGTAAACTCGGTGGTATCACTAGTGTACCTCCATTTTATTTGTAAGCTCTGTGTTATCCCTAGTAGCTCCATTTCAATTGTGTGTCCGTTGCGGAGCTCCATGTCAATTTTAAGCTCCGTTACTTCACTGGTCCCTGCTCTCCACCCCTCTTTCCCTCTCCCTTTACCTCCAGCGGGAGCCATGGTTGAATTTGTCACCCTCTTGTTTGCTTGGCTCTCCTGGACTTTCAGGTACTGTCTTCTACAGTGCAGACTGCATGATGTATAATTGAATGAACAGTTATTCTATTGGCAGGCAGGACCTGACAGGTCGTGATAAATGCGGGGGAAAGTAATGAGGCAGGCAGAAAATTCAAACGTGCCATTCACCTGATGCAGGCGCACCTTCCTCTGTTTTACAGTTGCAAGTAGAGATTAAAGGGATAGTAATACTTAAAATGTAAAAAAAAATATGTTGTAGGGTTTACCCCCCTGAGTAAAACAAGAGTACTCCCACTGCTGAAAGGTGTTTCATTCAAAAGTTATTCATTTTCAAAGTTTAATTTTTTAGGTGCAATATCACAGTGGCCTGAAATTTTACAGTGGCGCTGTTGCTACAACATCCTATGGAGATTTATGGTCCCGGGACCAGAGCTGTCCATAGGATGGTGTAGCAACAGTCCACTGTACAATTTCAGGCCACTGTGATATTGCACCTAAAAAATTCAACTTTGAAAATTAATAACTTTTGAATGAAACACCTTACAGCAGTGGGAGTACCCTTGTTTTACTCAGGGGGATAAGTCCTACAACATATTTGTTTTACATTTTAAGTATTACTATCCCTTTAAATTAGGCCTACTGAGTTAGGCTTACGACTGACCTGGGGGAGAACAAGTGGGCAGTTAGGTTTAGGGAGGCTCTTTGCTAACCTTTCCCTGTGATCATTGATGGATATCTCAAGGGGTTCATCAACAGTCACTTGTATTTCCCTGCTTTTAGTATATGATGGAAATCCAGTATTAATGGACCAATTCTGGTGACACACACACACAAACACAAACATGCATGGATCGAATGAGTAAGCATGTGTACTCAGATGTTCTTGTACACTGAGCCATTTGTAGGCTGATTTCTGTCTCTCCGTGCTCTTTGTTAGACCTGCACCAGCCCAATACTCCAGTCTAAGACATTAAAGGGGAAATTTACCATAGGAACAAGTGCCTCTTAATTTGTTTAACTTCCCTAGGTAGGAGTCCATAATACCTTAATTCCAGTATGGCTGGAAGTAAACACTTTTGTGTTTATACTAAACACTACTGAAGTGACAATTTGTATCAATTTTTGTTGTGTGCAAACAAGAAGTCCTTATCTTTTCTCAATGTATACAGCTCTAGGTATGAGGCATGGAAAACAGGTAATGGGACCGAGCCTCAGTGTGTGTATTAAAGGGGAAATGTGCACTAGGAATCAATGGCTCTTATTTTTTTTAAAGGGATAGTAATACTTAAAATGTAAAAAAATATATGTTGTAGAGTTTATCTCCCTGAGTAAAACAAGAGAACTCCCACTGCTGAAAGGTGTTTCATTCAAAAGTTATTAATTTTCAAAGTTGAATTTTTTAGGTGCAATATCACAGTGGCCTGAAATTGTACAGTGGCGCTGTTGCTACACCATCCTATGGAGATTTATGGTCAACTGACCAGAGCTGTCCATAGGATGGTGTAACAACAGCACCACTGTACAATTTCAGGCCACTGTGATATTGCACCTAAAAAAACTCAACTTTGAAAATTAATAACTTTTGAATGAAACACCTTTCAGCAGTGAGAGTACACTTGTTTTACTCAGGGGGATAAACCCTACAACATATATTTTTTTACATTTTAAGTATTACTATCCCTTTAAGAAAATGAATTACATAGGTAGTTTCCTTCTCACTGCAGTCAAAGATATCTATATAATGATTGTGTTTAACAGAAATCCTTACCTAGGTAGGAGTCCATCATACAGCAGTCAGGTGTATCTATATAATTACTGTGTGTAACAGAAGCACTTACCTAGGTAGGAGTCCATCATACAGCAGTCAGGTGTATCTATATAATTACTGTGTGTAACAGAAGCACTTACCTAGGTAGGAGTCCATTATACAGCAGTCAGGTGTATCTGTATAATTACTGTGTGTAACAGAAGCACTTACCTAGGTAGGAGTCCATCATACAGCAGTCAGGTGTATCTATATAATTACTGTGTGTAACAGAAGCACTTACCTAGGTAGGAGTCCATCACACAGCAGTCAGGTGTATATCTATATAATTACTGTGTGTAACAGAAGCACTTACCTAGGTAGGAGTCCATCACACAGCAGTCAGGTGTATATCTATATAATTACTGTGTGTAACAGAAGCACTTACCTAGGCAGGAGTCCATCACACAGCAGTCAGGTGTATCTATATAATTACTGTGTGTAACAGAAGCACTTACCTAGGCAGGAGTCCATCACACAGCAGTCAGGTGTATCTATATAATTACTGTGTGTAACAGAAGCACTTACCTAGGTAGGAGTCCATCACACAGCAGTCAGGTGTATCTATATAATTACTGTGTGTAACAGAAGCACTTACCTAGGTAGGAGTCCATCATACAGCAGTCAGGTGTATCTGTATAATTACTGTGTGTAACAGAAGCACTTACCTAGGTAGGAGTCCATCACACAGCAGTCAGGTGTACCTATATAATTACTGTGTGTAACAGAAGCACTTACCTAGGTAGGAGTCCATCACACAGCAGTCAGGTGTATCTGTATAATTACTGTGTGTAACAGAAGCACTTATCTAGGTAGGAGTCCATCATACAGCAGTCAGGTGTATCTATATAATTACTGTGTGTAACAGTAGTACTTACCTAGGTAGAAGTCCATCATACAGCAGTCAGGTTTCTATATCAGTACTGTGTGTAACAGTAAGTACTTACCTAGGTAGGAGTCCCATCACACAGCAGTCAGGTGTATCTATATAATTACTGTGTGTAACAGAAGCAACTTACCTAGGTAGGAGCCAATCACACAGCAGTCAGGTGTATCTATATAATTACTGTGTGTGACAGAAGCACTTACCTAGGTAGGAGTCCTCGTACAGCAGTCAGGTGTATCTATATAATTACTGTGTGTAACAGAAGCACTTACCTAGGTAGGAGTCCATCATACAGCAGTCAGGTGTATCTATATAATTACTGTGTGTAACAGTAGTACTTACCTAGGTAGAAGTCCATCATACAGCAGTCAGGTGTATCTGTATAATTACTGTGTGTAACAGAAGCACTTACCTAGGTAGGAGTCCATCACACAGCAGTCAGAAGTACCTATATAATTACTGTGTGTAACAGAAGCACTTACCTAGGTAGAAGTCCATCATACAGCAGTCAGGTGTATCTGTATAATTACTGTGTGTAACAGAAGCACTTACCTAGGTAGGAGTCCATAACACAGCAGTCAGGTGTACCTATATAATTACTGTGTGTACAGAAGCACTTACCTAGGTAGGAGTCCATTATACAGCAGTCAGGTGTATCTGTATAATTACTGTGTGTAACAGAAGCACTTACCTAGGTAGGAGTCCATCATACAGCAGTCAGGTGTATCTATATAATTACTGTGTGTAACAGAAGCACTTACCTAGGTAGGAGTCCATCACACAGCAGTCAGGTGTATATCTATATAATTACTGTGTGTAACAGAAGCACTTACCTAGGTAGGAGTCCATCACACAGCAGTCAGGTGTATATCTATATAATTACTGTGTGTAACAGAAGCACTTACCTAGGCAGGAGTCCATCACACAGCAGTCAGGTGTATCTATATAATTACTGTGTGTAACAGAAGCACTTACCTAGGCAGGAGTCCATCACACAGCAGTCAGGTGTATCTATACAATTACTGTGTGTAACAGAAGCTCTTACCTAGGTAGGAGTCCATCACACAGCAGTCAGGTGTATCTATATAATTACTGTGTGTAACAGAAGCGCTTACCTACGTAGGTGTCCATCACACAGCAGTCAGGTGTATCTCTATAATTACTGTGTGTAACAGAAGCACTTACCTAGGTAGCAGTCCATCACACAGCAGTCAGGTGTATCTCTATAATTACTGTGTGTAACAGAAGCACTTACCTAGGTAGGAGTCCACCACACAGCAGTCCGGTGTATCTATATAATTACTGTGTGTAACAGAACTACTTACCTAGGTAGGAGTCCATCACACAGCAGTCAGGTGTATCTATATAATTACTGTGTGTAACAGAAGCGCTTACCTAGGTAGGAGTCCATCATACAGCAGTCAGGTGTATCTATGTAATTACTGTGTGTAACAGAAGCGCTTACCTAGGTAGGAGCCCATCACACAGCAGTCACGTGTATCTATGTAATTACTGTGTGTAACAGAAGCACTTACCTAGGTAGGAGCCCATCACACAGCAGTCAGGTGTATCTATATAATTACTGTGTGTAACAGAAGCGCTTACCTAGGTAGGAGCCCATCACACAGCAGTCAGGTGTATCTATGTAATTACTGTGTGTAACAGAACTACTTACCTAGGTAGGAGCCCATCACACAGCAGTCAGGTGTATCTATGTAATTACTGTGTGTAACAGAACTACTTACCTAGGTAGGAGCCCATCACGCAGCAGTCAGGTGTATCTATGTAATTACTGTGTGTAACAGAACTACTTACCTAGGTAGGAGTCCATCACACAGCAGTCAGGTGTATCTATGTAATTACTGTGTGTAACAGAACTACTTACCTAGGTAGGAGTCCATCACACAGCAGTCAGGTGTATCTCTATAATGACTGCGTGTAACAGAAGCGCTTACCTAGGTAGGAGTCCATCATACAGCAGTCAGGTGTATCTATGTAATTACTGTGTGTAACAGAAGCGCTTACCTAGGTAGGAGCCCATCACACAGCAGTCAGGTGTATCTATATAATTACTGTGTGTAACAGAAACGCTTACCTAGGTAGGAGCCCATCACGCAGCAGTCAGGTGTATCTATGTAATTACTGTGTGTAACAGAACTACTGGGGGCATCATGTGCAGTACTTCCCACTGCCGGGTCATGTGAAAGAGCCGCAGACATGACTCAAGGAAGGCAAACATATATAAACATGCACAGCATGGACTGCTCAATTAACTTGATGAACTGCGCAGTCTGTGCGCCAAAAGCAGAGGGAAGTCCCAGACCAGGTCACTGGAAACCCCCTCAGCCCTGCCAGACAGAATGCCAGCTTCAAGTAGGTGTATGATAGGCAAAGCACTCCTGCATCACTGGAGGAAAGTATACTAGATATAGGCAGATCCAAAGTAACAAGATGAGTACTATTAGTGGAACATAATATACACATATAAACATACACACTTGGCCAGATACGAAACTACTAGGGTTAATATTTACATACATATATATATATATATATATATATACACATACATACTTTCATATATATATATATATATATGTATATATATACACACATACACATAACACATATATATACATACACACATACATATTCAGATAGGTCTTAGTAGGGTGTAAGAAATATGCAAGCATATCTATGCCCGGATAGGAATTACTAGAGTTAAAGATAAATGCAAGTAGATCTATGCCCATAGGAATTAAGAGAGAAAAACATGCAAGTAGATCCATGCCTAGATAGGAATCACTAAGGTAAAATATAGATATGCCAGTAGATATATTCCCAGATAGGAATTACCAGGTTAAAGATATATGCAAGATCCATGTCTTGCCAATATATCCATGCCTAGATAGGAATTACTAGGGTTAAAGATATGCCAATATATCCATGCCCTGCCAATAGATCCATGCCTAGATAGGAATTACTAGGGTTAAAGATATATACCAGTAGATCTATGCCTAGATAGGAATTACTAGTGTTAAAGCTATATGCCAGTAAATCTATGCCTAGATAGTAATTACTAGGGTTAAGATATTTGCCAGTAGATATATGCCTAGATAGGAATTACTAGGGTTACAGATATATGCCAATAGATCCATTTCTAGATAGGAATTACTAGGGTTAAAGATATATAGCAATAGATCCATGCCTAGATAGAAATTACTAGGGTTAAAGATATATACCAGTAGATATATGCCTACATAGTAATTACTAGGGTTAAAGATATATACCAGTAGATCTATGCCTAGATAGTAATTACTAGGGTTAAAGATATATGCCAATAGATCCATTCCTAGATAGGAATTAGTAGGGTTAATGATATATACCAGTAGATCTATGTCTAAATAGGAATTACTAGGGTTAAAGATATATACCAGTAGATCCATGCCTAGATAGAAATTACTAGGGTTAAAGATATATGCCAATTACTAGGGTTACAGATAAAACCCATAATATAAATACAAAATACAGGCGGAAACCCTGGGCAACCAGAGGCTGAAAATAAGTACCTATGTGTATAGGAAGAATAGTCTCAATAAATATATAGTAGACATATAGTTAATAACCAAAATATTAATGTCAAGAGACACAATGGATAGAGAAAACAATACTCAGGAACAGGCTACCTAGGAGAAGCCTGGAAGGCTATGAGTAGCCCAATAAATAAGCGCCAAAGCTATTAATGCTGCAGCAAAAACAATGGAAAAGAAAAGAAACTTCTTAAAAGCAATAGGAACGTTCAGACGCAAACTAGCCCAAGAACCCGTGAGGTGAGCAATCCTATGTCAGAGACAGTAGAAGGCTGTACGCGCATTGAAATGACCAGGCCGAACAGAGACACAAAGATGCGCCGAAAAGGTTGGTGCGAGGGGAAGAAGCAGGTCACACAAGGCCAGGGAGAAAGTAACATTGCAAATTGAATGAAAAGGAGGCCGGCGCCAAAGCGCAGAACAGCAATTCCACATAAAGCCCATACCAGGTTAATTAAACAGGCAAAATATACATGGTCAGTTCAAAATATGGGCAATGACTGACTGGAGCACAAAGGGTGGAGCAAACACCAGCAGTCCTGTCAGTCAGAGGCCAAACAAACCAAGATATACAATTGTATACAAGTACAGTATAAATATATATATAGGTAATGACTGACTGGAACACAAAGGGTGGAGCACACCCCAGCAGTCCTGTCAGTCAGAGGCCAAACAAACCAATACATACAACTGTATACAAGTACAGTATAAATATATATATATATAGGCAATGACTGACTGGAACACAAAGGGTGGAGCACATCACAGCAGTCCAGTCAGTCAGAGGCCAAACAAACCAATACATACAACTGTATACAAGTACAGTATAAATATATATATATATAGGCAATGACTGACTGGAACACAAAGGGTGGAGCACACCCCAGCAGGCCTGTCAGTCAGAGGCCAAACAATCCAAGACATACAACTGTATACAAGTACAGTATAAATATATATATATAGGCAATGACTGACTGGAACACAAAGGGTGGAACACACCCCAGCAGTCCTGTCAGTCAGAGGACAAACAAACCAAGATACACAAGTAAACAAGAGTACTAGTAATGGTGACTTATCTCTGAGGGGAGCAGCAAAGGAAAGAGGGAAAGTCAAGGCTGTATCCCAGTTTTACAGGATTAAGGACTGGTGATTGGTTGGGAGGGAGGAGTGTCATACTAGCAAGTTTTTCTTCTGTTAAACTGTTATTTTAATAAAGTTTCCTTTGCTGCTGAGGGGGCAGTGAGGAAGGATAATGCATAATATGAAGCCTCCGTGCTGCCATAAAATTACTGCGTGTAACAGAAGCACTTACCTAGGTAGGAGTCTATTGTACAGCAGTCAGGTGTATCTATATCATTACTGTGTGTAACAGAAGTACTTACCTAGGTAGGAGTCCATCACACAGCAGTCAGGTGTATCTATATAATTACTGTGTGTAACAGAAGCACTTACCTAGGTAGGAGCCCATCACACAGCAGTCAGGTGTATCTATATAATTACTGTGTGTGACAGAAGCACTTACCTAGGTAGGAGTGCATCGTACAGCAGTCAGGTGTATCTATATAATTACTGTGTGTAACAGAAGCACTTACCTAGGTAGGAGTCCATCGTACAGCAGTCAGGTGTATCTATATAATTACTGTGTGTAACAGAAGCACTTACCTAGGTAGGAGTGCATCGTACAGCAGTCAGGTGTATCTATATAATTACTGTGTGTAACAGAAGCACTTACCTAGGTAGGAGTCCATCATACAGCAGTCAGGTGTATCTATATAATTACTGTGTGTAACAGAAGCACTTACCTAGGTAGGAGTCCATCATACAGCAGTCAGGTGTATCTATATAATTACTGTGTGTAACAGAAGCACTTACCTAGGTAGGAGTCCGTCACACAGCAGTCAGGCGTATCTATATAATTACTGTGTGTAACAGAAGCACTTACCTAGGTAGGAGTCCATCACACAGCAGTCAGGCGTATCTATATAATTACTGTGTGTAACAGAAGCACTTACCTAGGTAGGAGTCCATCACACAGCAGTCAGGTGTATCTATATAATTACTGTGTGTAACAGAAGCACTTACCTAGGTAGGAGTCCGTCACACAGCAGTCAGGCGTATCTATATAATTACTGTGTGTAACAGAAGCGCTTACCTAGGTAGGTGTCCATCATACAGCAGTCAGGTGTATCTATATAATTACTGTGTGTAACAGAAGCGCTTACCTAGGTAGGAGTCCATCATACAGCAGTCAGGTGTATCTATATAATTACTGTGTGTAACAGAAGCGCTTACCTAGGTAGGAGTCCATCACACAGCAGTCAGGTGTATCTATATAATTACTGTGTGTAACAGAAGCGCTTACCTAGGTAGGAGTCCATCATACAGCAGTCAGGTGTATCTGTATAATTACTGTGTGTAACAGAAGCGCTTACCTAGGTAGGAGTCCACCATACAGCAGTCAGGTGTATCTATATAATTACTGCGTGTAACAGAAGCACTTACCTAGGTAGGAGTCCATCATACAGCAGTCAGGTGTATCTATATAATTACTGCGTGTAACAGAAGCACTTACCTAGGTAGGAGTCCATCATACAGCAGTCAGGTGTATCTATATAATTACTGTGTGTAACAGAAGCACTTACCTAGGTAGGAGTCCATCACACAGCAGTCACGTGTATCTATGTAATTACTGTCTGTAACGGAAGTACTTACCTAGGTAGGAGTCCATCACACAGCAGTCAGCCTAGGAATGGTCTTGTAGTAAACAAAATAAGTTATTCCTTATGTATATTTCTCCTTTAATAAAAAACACACTGAAGATTTGTCCTGTTACTTGTTTTCCATTCCTAACAACTAATGTTGTCCACAGTGAGACAAGGGTATCCATGTTTACATTCAGCAAAGTGTGATACAAACTATCACTTTCATAGTGTTTAGTATAAACATCATTGTGGGTCCCAAACATCTCACAAGGATCTTTCATAGAGATACGTACTGATGAAGTTGTACACAGACTAGAGTTCATTAAGTTCAGCCTTTGCCAGATCGCACGTTGATAAGCCAGAGGAGGTATTAATAATAATAATTTTACTTCTTAGCTCCAAAACATCAGTGAAATCAGCATCCTTCCTGCAATGAAGCAATTTGCCATAAATCTCTGTATTCCCGTTGACTACGAAGCTATCCAATTCTTTCTAGAACAAATCTAGACTTCCTGAAGCAAGGAAATCTACATTCTTACTGCTCTTACCATAAAAAATACTTTCAATTTCTGTAGTCTAATCCTCAATTCCTCTAATTTTTAAGGGTTGTTCCCCCACTTTTTTTGCTAAGCTCTTTGAGAAAAAGCTCCCCAGTATGGGACGCAGCTCCAGTAAGTCCTGTGCTAGACTGTCATTGACTATGCTGGTTCCTTGTCTTGAGGAACAGTCATGATTGCACCTCATTATTCATTCATAGTGTTTTAATGGTAGTGTATCCCGTTCCCTGTGTTGATCTTCTGTGTTATCCTCAGTCAAGGTTTTAAACCGTTCTCTTCTTGTCTCCAACCAAACAACAATCACTAAGTCCAAAGACGTTTCTCTGCCTGCCTCCAGCCCACTTACTTCTGCTACTTCCAAAAGTCATTCTCTGACTGCCTCCAGCCCAATAACCACTGCTATATCCAAAGACCCTTCTCTGCCTGCCTTCAGCTCAAGGACTATTGCTACATCCAAAGGCCATTCTCTGCTTGCCTCCAGCCCAATAACCGCTACTACATCCAAAGATGTTTCTCTGCCTGCCTCCAGCCCAATAACCACTACTACATCCAAAGATGTTTCTCTGCCTGCCTCCAGCCCAATAACCGCTACTACATCCAAAGATGTTTCTCTGACTGCCTCTAGCCTAATTACTACTGCTACAGCCAAAAGACCCTTCTCTGCCTGCCTCCAGCTCAAGGACTATTGCTACATCCAAAGGCCATTCTCTGCCTGCCTCCAGTCCAATAACTACTGTTACATCCAAAGGCGTTTCTGTGCCTGTCTCCAGCCCAATTACTACTGCTACATCCAAAAGTCATTCTCTGACTGCCTCCAGCCCAATAACCACTGCTAGATCTGTCTGCCACCAGCCCAATAACCACTGCTACTTCTGTCTGCCACCAGCCCAAGGATTATTGCTACCTCCGAAGTCCATTCCCTTCTTGCCTCCATCCAAATACCCACTACTATGTCCAAAGGCCATTGTATGCAACTCTTGCCACCTGCCTCAACTTCAGGTAAGTACCGTTCTACCTCTGCTGCCTGTCATCTCACCTCCTTTTCATCTGCTGAGCGGAATCTCCACTTTATCTCTGTGTCTGCCTCTTTCCTCCCAGATTATCTGTGCTCCCTAGGCTATCTAGTGTATGCTCTTTACACCTCTGTGCCCTCTAGTGGCTGTTCTGGGCATTGTTCTTATCAGTGCTTACTCTGCTTCCCTCCTTCCATCTCTCTCTTGTAGTATCAGTGCTAGTGACCTTACTGTCTCTTACAGTATATCTGGGCGAGACTCTGTTGTTTGCTAGTGGCTAATAACTTAGAGAGGCTGGTGTACTAAGATAAGTTGTTCAGTCCTGTTGCAAACCAGCTTCACCATAGGAAACAAGCACTTATAATACTCCTCCTACTGTCTCTGTATGTCAATATGAATTCAGCCTAGATTGTAAGCTCCTTGGGGCAGGGTCCCTTTCCTAGTGTATGATTACCTTGCTGCACTTTCCCTCACAAATAATGTAATGATTGTACTTAACCTTAATGCGCTTAACCCCAGTTCTGTCGTTTTTTTGTATTGTATTATTTCAACTTCTGTTAAGCGCTGTGTACATGTATGGTGCTATATAAATAAAGATACATACATACACTGTAAAGCGCTGTGTACATGTATGGTGCTATATAAATAAAGATACATACATACACTGTAAAGCGCTGTGTACATGTATGGTGCTATATAAATAAAGATACATACATACACTGTAAAGCGCTGTGTACATGTATGGTGCTATATAAATAAAGATACATACATACACTGTAAAGCGCTGTGTACATGTATGGGGCTATATAAATAAAGATACATACATACACTGTAAAGCGCTGTGTACATGTATGGGGCTATATAAATAAAGATACATACATACACTGTAAAGCGCTGTGTACATGTATGGGGCTATATAAATAAAGATACATACATACACTATAAAGCGCTGTGTACATGTATGGGGCTATATAAATAAAGATACATACATACACTATAAAGCGCTGTGTACATGTATGGCGCTATATAAATAAAGATACATACATACACTATAAAGCGCTGTGTACATGTATGGCGCTATATAAATAAAGATACATACATACACTATAAAGCGCTGTGTACATGTATGGCGCTATATAAATAAAGATACATACATACACTATAAAGCGCTGTGTACATGTATGGCGCTATATAAATAAAGATACATACATACACTATAAAGCGGTGTGTACATGTATGGCGCTATATAAATAAAGATACATACAAATTGTCCCTAAATTCCCATGGATTATTACCCCAGGAGTACTGGAGAGGAAACAATGAGTTGGAGACCAATACTATTCGAGGCTATAAAAGCCACTTTCAAATCAGGACTTGGCCCTTCTCTTCCTCCTCTGCCCTGCAGATTCCCTCTCTGGGTCTGTGCACATTACACCCAGGGAGTTCTTTGTATTGGCCTTGAATATATTCCTAAATAACATTTAAAGGGGAACTACCACCCCGCAAAAACTTAACCTGGATTGATTCTTCATCTGGCGACTAGCTGCTTAGTAGCGCTAGTCGCCAGAAATATTACCCGGTTCTGAAGATTTCGGCCTTTTTCTGACGGTCACTGGAACAGGAAGCACGGACGTCTCGTCACAGTGACGTCCGTGCGCCTGCGCTGTCAGTTCCTTTTGAGCCGGCAAAGTTTCCCCTCCCGCCCCTTTTACCTAGTGTAAGCCATCTCTTCTCAGATGTGGAATCCAGTCCATAGACCAGACAGATAACAGCAGGGGACAATCTTCTTCCTATGAGAACAATGAAAGCCCTGCCCCCCTTGACAAGTTTTTCAGGTTAAAACCTGCTGTTGAGACAGATGGACCCATCACTCCTCATGCACCAGAGGCATTTGCCTCCAGGGAAAATCTTTCGGGTTAGGGTTGATCCCTTAAAGGAGCAGTACACTTTATTTTGTAGAGCTTTTTTATCTGTCGGGGGTAACCAACCCTGGCCCTCAAGAGCTGCCAACAGGGCATATTTTCAGGATATCTTTGAATAAGCACAGATGGACAAGTTAAAGTAACTGAGCCACTAATTATTCCACCTGTGATATAGCTGAGATATCCTGGAAACATGCCCCAATGCAGCACAGCAATCCAGAACCTGCCCCTCAGCTGATTACAGCCAGCCCCAATGCAGCACAGCAATCCAGAACCTGCCCCTCAGCTGATTACAGCCAGCCCCAATGCAGCACAGCAATCCAGAACCTTCCCCCAGCTGATTACATCCAGCCCCAATGCAGCACAGCAATCCAGAACCTGCCCCTCAGCTGATTACAGCCAGCCCCAATGCAGCACAGCAATCCAGAACCTGCCCCTCAGCTGATTACAGCCAGCCCCAATGCAGCACAGCAATCCAGAACCTTCCCCCCAGCTGATTACATCCAGCCCCAATGCAGCACAGCAATCCAGAACCTTCCCCTCAGCTGATTACAGCCAGCCCCAATGCAGCACAGCAATCCAGAACCTGCCCCTCAGCTGATTACAGCCTGCCCAATGCAGCACAGCAATCCAGAACCTGCCCCTCAGCTGATTACAGCCAGCCACAATGCAGCACAGCAATCCAGAACCTGCCCCTCAGCTGATTACAGCCAGCCCCAATGCAGCACAGCAATCCAGAACCTGCCCCTCAGCTGATTACAGCCAGCCACAATGCAGCACAGCAATCCAGAACCTGCCTCTCAGCTGATTACATCCAGCCCCAATGCAGCACAGCAATCCAAAGCCTGCCCCTCAGCTGATTACAGTCAGCCCCCATGCATCGCAGCAATCCAGAGCCTGCCCCTTAGCTGATTACACCCAGCCCCAATGCAGCACAGCAATCCAGAACCTGCCCCTCAGCTGATTACAGCCAGCCCCAATGCAGCACAGCAATCCAGTACCTGCTCTCCAGCTGATTACAGCCAGCCCCAATGCAGCACAGCAATCCAGAGCCTGCCCCTCAGCTGATTACAGCCAGCCCCAATGCAGCACACCAATCCAGAGCCTGCCCCTCAGCTGATTACAGCCAGCCCCAATGCAGCACACCAATCCAGAGCCTGCCCCTCAGCTGATTACAGCCTGCCCCAATGCAGCACAGCAATCCAGAACCTGCCCCTCAGCTGATTACAGCCAGCCCCAATGCAGCACAGCAATCCAGAACCTGCCCCTCAGCTGATTACAGCCAGCCCCAATGCAGCACAGCAATCCAGAACCTGCCCCCCAGCTGATTACAGCCTGCCCCAATGCAGCACAGCAATCCAGAACCTGCCCCTCAGCTGATTACAGCCAGCCCCAATGCAGCACAGCAATCCAGAACCTGCCCCCCAGCTGATTACAGCCAGCCCCAATGCAGCACAGCAATCCAGAGCCTGCCCCTCAGCTGATTACATCCAGCCTCAATGCAGCACAGCAATCCAGAGCCTGCACTCAGCTGATTACAGCCAGCCCCAATGCAGCACAGCAATCCAGAGCCTGCACTCAGCTGATTACAGCCAGCCCCCATGCATTACAGCAATCCAGATCCTGCCCCTCAGCTGATTACATCCAGCCCCAATGCAGCACAGCAATCCAGAGCCTGCACTCAGCTGATTACAGCCAGCCCCAATGCAGCACAGCAATCCAGAACCTGCCACTCAGCTGATTACAGCCAGCCCCAATGCAGCACAGCAATCCAGAGCCTGCCTCTCAGCTGATTACAGCCAGCCCCCATGCAGCACAGCAATCCAGAACCTGCCACTCAGCTGATTACAGCCAGCCCCAATGCAGCACAGCAATCCAGAAACTGCCCATCGGCTAATGACAGCCAGCCCCAATGCAGCACAGCAATCTACAGCCTGCCCCTCAGCTGATTACAGCCAGCCCCCATGCATCACAGCAATCCAGAGCCTGCCCCTCAGCTGATTACAGCCAGCCCCAATGCAGCACAGCAATCCAGAACCTGCCCCTCAGCTGATTACAGCCAGCCCCAATGCAGCACAGCAATCCAGTTCCTGCTCTCCAGCTGATTACAGCCAGCCCCAATGCAGCACAGCAATCCAGAGCCTGCCCCTCAGCTGATTACAGCCAGCCCCAATGCAGCACAGCAATCCAGAACCTGCCCCTCAGCTGATTACAGCCAGCCCCAATGCAGCACAGCAATCCAGAGCCTGCCCCTCAGCTGATTACATCCAGCCTCAATGCAGCACAGCAATCCAGAGCCTGCACTCAGCTGATTACAGCCAGCCCCAATGCAGCACAGCAATCCAGAGCCTGCACTCAGCTGATTACAGCCAGCCCCCATGCATCACAGCAATCCAGATCCTGCCCCTCAGCTGATTACAGCCAGCCCCAGTGCAGCACAGCAATCCAGAACCTGCCCCTCAGCTGATTACAGCCAGCCCCAATGCAGCACAGCAATCCAGAGCCTGCACTCAGCTGATTACAGCCAGCCCCCATGCAGCACAGCAATCCAGAACCTGCCCCTCAGCTGATTACAGCCAGCCCCAATGCAGCACAGCAATCCAGAAACTGCCCATCGGCTGATGACAGCCAGCCCCAATGCAGCACAGCAATCCAGAACCTGCCCCTCAGCTGATTACAGCCAGCCCCAATGCAGCACAGTAGTCCAAAGCCTGCCCCTCAGCTGATTACAGTCAGCCCCCATGCATCGCAGCAATCCAGAGCCTGCCCCTTAGCTGATTACACCCAGCCCCAATGCAGCACAGCAATCCAGAACCTACCCCTCAGCTGATTACAGCCAGCCCCAATGCAGCACAGCAATCCAGTACCTGCTCTCCAGCTGATTACAGCCAGCCCCAATGCAGCACAGCAATCCAGATCCTGCCCTCAGCTGATTATAGCCAGCCCCAATGCAGCACAGCAATCCAGAACCTGCCCCTCAGCTGATTACAGCCAGCCCCAATGCAGCACATCAATCCAGAACCTGCCCCTCAGCTGATTACAGCCAGCCCCAATGCAGCACAGCAATCCAGAACCTGCCCCTCAGCTGATTACAGCCAGCCCCAATGCAGCACAGCAATCCAGAACCTTCCCCCCAGCTGATTACATCCAGCCCCAATGCAGCACAGCAATCCAGAACCTTCCCCTCAGCTGATTACAGCCAGCCCCAATGCAGCACAGCAATCCAGAACCTGCCCCTCAGCTGATTACAGCCTGCCCAATGCAGCACAGCAATCCAGAACCTGCCCCTCAGCTGATTACAGCCAGCCACAATGCAGCACAGCAATCCAGAACCTGCCCCTCAGCTGATTACAGCCAGCCCCAATGCAGCACAGCAATCCAGAACCTGCCCCTCAGCTGATTACAGCCAGCCACAATGCAGCACAGCAATCCAGAACCTGCCTCTCAGCTGATTACATCCAGCCCCAATGCAGCACAGCAATCCAAAGCCTGCCCCTCAGCTGATTACAGTCAGCCCCCATGCATCGCAGCAATCCAGAGCCTGCCCCTTAGCTGATTACACCCAGCCCCAATGCAGCACAGCAATCCAGAACCTGCCCCTCAGCTGATTACAGCCAGCCCCAATGCAGCACAGCAATCCAGTACCTGCTCTCCAGCTGATTACAGCCAGCCCCAATGCAGCACAGCAATCCAGAGCCTGCCCCTCAGCTGATTACAGCCAGCCCCAATGCAGCACACCAATCCAGAGCCTGCCCCTCAGCTGATTACAGCCAGCCCCAATGCAGCACAGCAATCCAGAGCCTGCCCCTCAGCTGATTACAGCCTGCCCCAATGCAGCACAGCAATCCAGAACCTGCCCTTCAGCTGATTACAGCCAGCCCCAATGCAGCACAGCAATCCAGAACCTGCCCCTCAGCTGATTACAGCCAGCCCCAATGCAGCACAGCAATCCAGAACCTGCCCCCCAGCTGATTACAGCCTGCCCCAATGCAGCACAGCAATCCAGAACCTGCCCCTCAGCTGATTACAGCCAGCCCCAATGCAGCACAGCAATCCAGAACCTGCCCCCAGCTGATTACAGCCAGCCCCAATGCAGAACAGCAATCCAGAGCCTGCCCCTCAGCTGATTACATCCAGCCTCAATGCAGCACAGCAATCCAGAGCCTGCACTCAGCTGATTACAGCCAGCCCCAATGCAGCACAGCAATCCAGAGCCTGCACTCAGCTGATTACAGCCAGCCCCCATGCATTACAGCAATCCAGATCCTGCCCCTCAGCTGATTACATCCAGCCCCAATGCAGCACAGCAATCCAGAGCCTGCACTCAGCTGATTACAGCCAGCCCCAATGCAGCACAGCAATGCAGCACAGCAATCCAGAACCTGCCACTCAGCTGATTACAGCCAGCCCCAATGCAGCACAGCAATCCAGAGCCTGCCTCTCAGCTGATTACAGCCAGCCCCCATGCAGCACAGCAATCCAGAACCTGCCACTCAGCTGATTACAGCCAGCCCCAATGCAGCACAGCAATCCAGAAACTGCCCATCGGCTAATGACAGCCAGCCCCAATGCAGCACAGCAATCTACAGCCTGCCCCTCAGCTGATTACAGCCAGCCCCCATGCATCACAGCAATCCAGAGCCTGCCCCTCAGCTGATTACACCCAGCCCCAATGCAGCACAGCAATCCAGAACCTGCCCCTCAGCTGATTACAGCCAGCCCCAATGCAGCACAGCAATCCAGTTCCTGCTCTCCAGCTGATTACAGCCAGCCCCAATGCAGCACAGCAATCCAGAGCCTGCCCCTCAGCTGATTACAGCCAGCCCCAATGCAGCACAGCAATCCAGAACCTGCCCCTCAGCTGATTACAGCCAGCCCCAATGCAGCACAGCAATCCAGAGCCTGCCCCTCAGCTGATTACATCCAGCCTCAATGCAGCACAGCAATCCAGAGCCTGCACTCAGCTGATTACAGCCAGCCCCAATGCAGCACAGCAATCCAGAGCCTGCACTCAGCTGATTACAGCCAGCCCCCATGCATCACAGCAATCCAGATCTTGCCCCTCAGCTGATTACAGCCAGCCCCAGTGCAGCACAGCAATCCAGAACCTGCCCCTCAGCTGATTACAGCCAGCCCCAATGCAGCACAGCAATCCAGAGCCTGCACTCAGCTGATTACAGCCAGCCCCCATGCAGCACAGCAATCCAGAACCTGCCCCTCAGCTGATTACAGCCAGCCCCAATGCAGCACAGCAATCCAGAAACTGCCCATCGGCTGATGACAGCCAGCCCCAATGCAGCACAGCAATCCAGAACCTGCCCCTCAGCTGATTACAGCCAGCCCCAATGCAGCACAGTAGTCCAAAGCCTGCCCCTCAGCTGATTACAGTCAGCCCCCATGCATCGCAGCAATCCAGAGCCTGCCCCTTAGCTGATTACACCCAGCCCCAATGCAGCACAGCAATCCAGAACCTACCCCTCAGCTGATTACAGCCAGCCCCAATGCAGCACAGCAATCCAGTACCTGCTCTCCAGCTGATTACAGCCAGCCCCAATGCAGCACAGCAATCCAGATCCTGCCCTCAGCTGATTATAGCCAGCCCCAATGCAGCACAGCAATCCAGAACCTGCCCCTCAGCTGATTACAGCCAGCCCCAATGCAGCACATCAATCCAGAACCTGCCCCTCGGCTGATTTCAGCCAGCCCCAATGCAGCACAGCAATCCAGAACCTGCCCTCAGCTGATTACAGCCAGCCCCCATGCAGCACAGCAATCGAGAACCTGCCCCTCAGCTGATTACATCCAGCCCCAATGCAGCACAGCAATCGAGAACCTGCCCCTCGGCTGATTACATCCAGCCCCAATGCAGCACAGCAATCCAGAACCTTCCCCCCAGCTGATTACAGCCAGCCCCAATGCAGCACAGCAATCCAGAACCTTCCCCCCAGCTGATTACAGCCAGCCCCAATGCAGAACAGCAATCCAGAACCTTCCCCCAAGCTCATTACAGCCAGCCCCAATGCAGCACAGCAGTCCAAAGCCTCCCCCTCAGCTGATTACAGCCAGCCCCAATGCAGCAGAGCAATCCAGAACCTGCCCCTCAGCTGATTACATCCAGCCCCAATGCAGCACAGCAGTCCAAAGCCTGCCCCTCAGCTGATTACAGCCAGCCCCCATGCATCGCAGCAATTCAGAGCCTGCCCCTCAGCTGATTACAGTCAGCCCCCATGCATCGCAGCAATCCAGAGCCTGCCCCTCAGCTGATTACACCCAGCCCCGATGCAGCACAGCAATCCAGAACCTGCCCCTCAGCTGATTACAGCCAGCCCCAATGCAGCACAGCAATCCAGAACCTACCCCTCAGCTGATTACAGCCAGCCCCAATGCAGCACAGCAATCCAGTACCTGCTCTCCAGCTGATTACAGCCAGCCCCAATGCAGCACAGCAATCCAGATCCTGCCCTCAGCTGATTATAGCCAGCCCCAATGCAGCACATCAATCCAGAACCTACCCCTCGGCTGATTTCAGCCAGCCCCAATGCAGCACAGCAATCCAGAACCTGCCCCTCAGCTGATTACAGCCAGCCCCAATGCAGCACAGCAATCCAGAACCTACCCCTCGGCTGATTACAGCCAGCCCCAATGCAGCACATCAATCCAGAACCTACCCCTCGGCTGATTACAGCCAGCCCCAATGCAGAACAGCAATCCAGATCCTGCCCTCAGCTGATTATAGCCAGCCCCAATGCAGCACATCAATCCAGAACCTACCCCTCGGCTGATTTCAGCCAGCCCCAATGCAGCACAGCAATCCAGAACCTGCCCCTCAGCTGATTACAGCCAGCCCCAATGCAGCACAGCAATCCAGAACCTACCCCTCGGCTGATTACAGCCAGCCCCAATGCAGCACAACAATCCAGAACCTGCCCCTCAGCTGATTACAGCCAGCCCCAATGCAGCACAGCAATCCAGAAGCTGCCCCTCAGCTGATTGCAGCCAGCCCCAATGCAGCACAGCAGTCCAGAAGCTGCCCCTCAGCTAATTACAGCCAGCCCCAATGCAGCACAGCAATCCAGAACCTGCCCCCAGCTGATTGCAGCCAGCCCCAATGCAGCACAGCAATCCAGAGCCTGCCCCTTAGCTGATTACATCCAGCCCCAATGCAGCACAGCAATCCAGAGCCTAGTGGATTTGGGGAGGTAGTGTCTCACTCGTGGGCTGACAGTGCGAGTGGGAACGTAGACTCATGGGAGTTGTGTTGTTACCGTTCCCCCCGGTGCATGCTGGGGGCAGACATCTTGTTACAACGTTTAATGTGTCTAATAAAATGTTGTGGCCTTTTCTTCTCAGCAGTGGAGTAGTTTTATTGGGTGGGAAGAGAAGGGATACTGTATGTGGTTGGGGGTCCTCTGCAGTCATGATGTAAGAGTGTGTGTGTGTGTGTGAGTGTGTGTGTGTGTATACCTGGTCCTGCAGTGCTGTGTATAGACGTTATGATGTAGGAGTGTGTGTGTATACCTAGTACTGAAGTGCTGTGTATAGACGTTATGATGTAGTAGAGTGTGTGTGTGTAGCTGGCACTGCAGTGCTGTGTATAGACGTTATGATGTAGGAGTGTGTGTGTGTGTGTGTGTCTGTGTGTAGCTGGCACTGAGTACTGTGTATAGACATTAAGATGTAGAAGTGTGTGTGTATATCTGGCACTGCAGTGCTGTGTATAGACGTTATGAAGTAGTAGTGTGTGTGTAGCTGGCACTGCAGTGCTGTGTATAGACGTTATGATGTAGTAGTGTGTGTGTGTGTAGCTGGCACTCCAGTGCTGTGTATAGACGTTATGATGTAGAAGTGTGTGTGTGTGTGTGTAGCTGGCACCCCAGTGCTGTGTATAGACGTTATGATGTAGGAGTGTGTGTGTGTGTGTAGCTGGCACTGAGTACTGTGTATAGACGTTATGATGTAGTAGTGTTTGTGTATACCTGGCACTGTAGTGCTGTGTATAGACGTTATGAAGTAGTAGTGTGTGGGTGAGGCTGGCACTGCAGTGCTGTGTATAGACGTTATGATGTAGTAGTGTGTGCGTGTGTAGCTGGCACTGCAGTGCTGTTTATATGCGTTATGATGTAGTAGTGTGTGTGTGTGTGTGTAGCTGGCACTTCAGTGCTGTGTATAGCCGTTATGATGTAGAAGTGTGTGTGTGTAGCTGGCACTTAGTGCTGTGTATAGACGTTATGATGTAGTAGTGTGTGTGTGTAGCTGGCACTGCAGTGCTGTGTATAGACGTTATGATGTAGTAGTGTGTGCGTGTGTAGCTGGCACTGCAGTGCTGTTTATATGCGTTATGATGTAGTAGTGTGTGTGTGTGTGTGTAGCTGGCACTTCAGTGCTGTGTATAGCCGTTATGATGTAGTAGTGTGTGTGTGTGTGTAGCTGGCACTTAGTGCTGTGTATAGACGTTATGATGTAGTAGTGTGTGTGTGTGTAGCTGGCACTGCCGTGCTGTGTATAGCCGTTATGATGTAGTAGTGTGTGTAGCTGGCACTGAAGTGCGGTGTATAGACATTAGGATGTAGTAGTGTGTGGGTGTGTGTAGTTGGCACCACAGGGCAGTGTATAGATGTTATGATGTAGTAGTGTGTGTGTGTGTGTAGCTGGCACTGCAGTGCTCTGTATAGACATTATGATGTAGTAGTGTGTGGGTGGCACTGCAGTGCTGTGTATATCTTTTATGATGTAGTAGTGCGCGGGTGGCACTGCAGTGCTGTGTATAGATATTATGATGTAGTAGTGTGTGTGTAGCTGGCACTGTAGTGCTGTGTATAGCCGTTATGATGTAGTTGTGTGTGTGTGTAGCTGGCACTGCAGTGCTGTCTACAGACGTTATGATGTAGTAGTGTGTGCGTGTGTGTGTGTGTAGCTGGCACCTCAGTGCTGTGTATATGTGTTATGATGTAGTATTGTTTGTGTGTGTGTAGCTGGCACTGCAGTGCTGTGTATAACCATTATGATGTAGTAGTGTGTGTGTGTGTAGACATCATAGACATTATGATGTAGTTGTGTACGGGTGGCACTGCAGTGCTGTGTATAGCTGTTATGATGTAGTAGTGCGCGGGTGGCACTGCAGTGCTGTGTATAGATTTTATGATGTAGTAGTGTGTGTGTAGCTGGCACTGCAGTGCTGTGTATAGCCGTTATGATGTAGAAGTGTGTGTGTGTAGCTGGCACTGAAGTGCTGTGTACAGACGTTATGATGTAGTAGAGTGTGCGTGTGTGTGTGTAGCTGGCACCTCAGTGCTGTGTATATGCGTTATGATGTAGTAGTGTGTGTGTGTTGGTAGCTGGCACTGTAGTGCTGTGTATAACCATTATGATCTAGTAGTGTGTGTGTGTAGGTGCACTGTAGTGCTGTGTATAGCCATTATGATGTAGTAGTGTGTGTGTGTGTGTAGATGGCACCTCAGTGATGAGTATAGCCGTTATGATGTAGAAGTGTGTGTGTGTAGCTGGCACTGAGGTGCTGAGTATAAACGTTATGATGTAGTAGTGTGGGTAGCTGGCACTGAAGTGCGGTGTATAGACATTATGATGTAGTAGTGTGCGGGTGGCACCGCAGTGCTGTGTATAGACGTTGTGATGTAGTTGTATGTGGGTGGCACTACAGTGCTGTGTATAGACGTTATGATGTAGTAGTGTGCGGGTGGCACTGCAGTGCTGTGTATAGCTGTTATGATGTAGTAGTGTGTGGGTGGCACTGCAGTGCTGTGTATAGATGTTATGATGTAGTAGTGCAAGGATGGCACTGCAGTGCTGTGTATAGACGTTATGATGTAGTAGTATGTGGGTGGCATTGAAGTGATGTGTATAGATGTTATGATGTAGTAGTGCGCGGGTGGCACTGAAGTGCGGTGTATAGACGTTATGATGTAGTAGTATGTGGGTGGCACTGAGTGTTCTGTATAGATGTTATGATGTAGTTTTGCGCGGGTGGCACTGCAGTGCTGTTTATAGACGTTATGATGTAGTTGTGTGCGGGTGGCACTGCAGTGCTCTGTATAGACGTTATGATGTAGTAGTGTGTGGGTGGCACTGAAGTGTAGCGTATGTATAGTATGATGTAGTAATGTGCGGGTGGCACTGCAGTGCGGCGTATAGACGTTATGATGTAGTAGAGCACGGGTGGCACTGCAGTACTGTATATAGACGTTATGACGTAGTAGTGCGCGGGTGGCACTGCAGTGCAGTGTATAGACATTATGATGTAGTAGTGCGCGGGTGACACTGTAGTGCTGTGTATAGACGTTATGATGTAGTAGTTAGTGGGTGGCACTGCAGTGTAGCGTATATATGGTATGATGTAGTAATGTGCGGGTGGCACTGCAGTGCGGCGTATAGACATTATGATGTAGTAGTGCACGGGTGGCACTGCAGTACTGTATATAGATGTTATGATGTAGTAGTGTGTGGGTGGCACTGCAGTGTAGCGTATATATGGTATGATGTAGTAATGTGCGGGTGGCACTGCAGTGCGGCGTATAGACATTATGATGTAGTAGTGCACGGGTGGCACTGCAGTACTGTATATAGACGTTATGATGTAGTAGTGCGCGGGTGGCACTGCAGTGCAGTGTATAGACGTTATGATGTAGTAGTGCGCGGGTGACACTGTAGTGCTGTGTATAGATGTTATGATGTAGTAGTGTACGGGTGGCACTCAGTGCTGTGTATTGCTGTTATGATGTAGTAGTGCGCGGGTGGTAATGCAGTGCAGTGTATAGATGTTATGATGTAGTAGTGTGCGGGTGGCACTGTAGTGCTGTGTACATATGTTATGATGTAGTAGTGTGCGGGTGGCACTGTAGTGCGGTGTATAGACTTTATGATGTAGGAGTGTGCGGGTGGCACTGTAGTGCGGTGTATAGACGTTATGATGTAGTAGTGTGCGGGTGGACTGTAGTGCGGTGTATAGACGTTATGATGTAGTAGTGCGCGGGTGGCACTTTAGTGCGGTGTATAGACGTTATGATGTAGTAGTGTGCGGGTGGCACTGCAGTGCGGTGTTTAGACGTTATGATGTAGTTGTGTGCAAGTGGCACTGTAGTGCTGTGTATAGACGTTATGATGTAGTAGTGCAAGGGTGGGACTGCAGTGCTGTGTATAACTGTTATGATGTAGTAGTGTGCGGGTGGCACAGTAGTGCAGTGTATAGATGTTATGATGTAGTAGTGCGCGGGTGGCACTCAGTGTGGTGTATAGAGGTTATGATGTCGTAGTGTATGGGTGGCAATGCAGTGCGGTGTATAGACATTATGATGTAGCAGTGCGCGGGTGGCACTGCAGTGCTGTGTATAGCTGTTATGATGTAGTAGTGCGCGGGTGGCACTGCAGTGCTGTGTATAGATTTTATGATGTAGTAGTGTGTGTGTAGCTGGCACTGCAGTGCTGTGTATAGCCGTTATGATGTAGAAGTGTGTGTGTGTAGCTGGCACTGGAGTGCTGTGTACAGACGTTATGATGTAGTAGAGTGTGCGTGTGTGTGTGTAGCTGGCACCTCAGTGCTGTGTATATGCGTTATGATGTAGTAGTGTGTGTGTGTGTGTGTAGCTGGCACTGTAGTGATGTGTATAAACATTATGATGTAGTAGTGTGTGTGTGTAGGTGGCACTGTAGTGCTGTGTATAGCCATTATGATGTAGTAGTGTGTGTGTGTGTAGCTGGCACCTCAGTGCTGAGTATAGCCGTTATGATGTAGAAGTGTGTGTGTGTGTAGCTGGCACTGAGGTGCTCAGTATAAACGTTATGATGTAGTAGTGTGAGTAGCTGGCACTGAAGTGCGGTGTATAGACATTATGATGTAGTAGTGTGCGGGTGGCACCTCAGTGCTGTGTATGGACGTTGTGATGTAGTTGTATGTGGGTGGCACTACAGTGCTGTGTATAGACGTTATGATGTAGTAGTGTGCGGGTGGCACTGCAGTGCTGTGTATAGCTGTTATGATGTAGTAGTGTGTGGGTGGCACTGTAGTGCTGTGTATAGATGTTATGATGTAGTAGTGCAAGGATGGCACTGCAGTGCTGTGTATAGACGTTATGATGTAGTAGTATGTGGGTGGCATTGAAGTGATGTGTATAGATGTTATGATGTAGTAGTGCGCGGGTGGCACTGAAGTGCTGTGTATAGACGTTATGATGTAGTAGTATGTGGGTGGCACTGAGTGTTCTGTATAGATGTTATGATGTAGTTGTGCGCGGGTGGCACTACAGTGCTGTTTATAGACGTTATGATGTAGTTGTGCGTGGGTGGCACTCAGTGCTTTGTATAGACGTTATGATGTAGTAGTGTGTGGGTGGCACTGCAGTGTAGCGTATGTATAGTATGATGTAGTAATGTGCGGGTGGCACTGCAGTGCGGCGTATAGACGTTATGATGTAGTAGAGCACGGGTGGCACTGCAGTACTGTATATAGACGTTATGACGTAGTAGTGCGCGGGTGGCACTGCAGTGCAGTGTATAGACGTTATGATGTAGTAGTGTGTGGGTGGCACTGCAGTGTAGCGTATATATGGTATGATGTAGTAATGTGCGGGTGGCACTGCAGTGCGGCGTATAGACATTATGATGTAGTAGTGCACGGGTGGCACTGCAGTACTGTATATAGACGTTATGATGTAGTAGTGCGCGGGTGGCACTGCAGTGCAGTGTATAGACGTTATGATGTAGTAGTTCGCGGGTGACACTGTAGTGCTGTGTATAGACGTTATGATGTAGTAGTGTACGGGTGGCACTCAGTGCTGTGTATTGCTGTTATGATGTAGTAGTGCGC